>PVKZ01003725.1:0-117076 GCA_004027375.1 Macroglossus sobrinus | reverse complement strand
TTAAGCAGATATATAGGCAATGGTTTCTTAAAAAATGATGTAAAGTGAAAGAGCTCAGAATTGTATGCTTAGAATGGTAATAGTTTTGTTAACAGTGGAATAATATATATCTCACACACATTCTTATAAAAAAGTAATTGTATTTGAGATAGTATGTATTTAGCATATTTATGGTCTCAGAGTGGCCAAATTGCATTTTTGGTATCAGAGTTGGGAGGATGACCTACCTTTTAAAACATTCTCTTTGGTAACATTTAAAAATATGACATAATCATGTTGCATTAAAAATAAAGCTTTAAAAAATACCTTATTTTAGTAGATGGTTTGTTATTTACCTTGACATATTACTGTTCCATACCCGTGGTGTTCTGATGCAGGCTGGAGGGAGAGTGAAATTCTTAGGGCAACACTGAGATTCAGGAGTTTGAGTAAGGTCGTGAGTAAGCTCTAGGGACAGTTCTGGAGCTCAGTGCTCTATTTTAGATCAGACACCACCACTCTGCTATTAACTTCAGATTCGCTTGCAATTTTATTACTATATGACACAGAAATCTCTATTGTGGCTGTCTACTTCCCAAATTTGAAAACATTTATCCATAAAGATACATGCATCCTGATGTTCTAGATGATTGGATAAAGAAGACGTGGTACATATATACAATGGAATATTACTCAGCCAAAAGAAAAGATGAAATACTGCCATTTTCATGTGTGGATGGATCTTGAGATAATCACGGTAAGTGAAATAAGTCAGGCAGAAAAAGTTGAGAACCATACGATTTCACTCATATGTGGAATTTAAAACTGAAAACAACAAACAAACAAGACAAATAAATAAAAACTCATAGACACAGACAGCAGTTTAGTGGTTACCAGAGTGAAAAGGGAAAGGGAGGTAGATTCAGGGTAAAGGAGGGTTAAGTATATAGTGACAGAAGGGGATTTGACTTTGAGTGGTGAACACACAATGCAATATACAGATGATGTATTATTGAATTATACACTTGAAACCTATACAATTTTATTAATCAATGCCACCCCAATAAGTTTAATGAAAAACTTATATGCTCTTTGTCAAAACTCTTCAGCAAAGAATAAAAACTTGTTTGCAGTTTTTAAAAATTAAGTATTATCAAACAATTATCCAGATAGAGATAGACAGACTGACATATTTGTATAGTTCACATAACTGAGATATATGTAATCATGTAGATACGTATATACATTAAGCTTATACATATATATTAGAGTGATAGATATGAGTAGCATACATTAGAATCAAGCAACATGAGGAAGGTAATTTTTATCTGTTCACTGCCAAATTTAAGCATCTAGAAAGATGTAAGTGGTTAATAATAAACACATTTTGAGTACATAAAAGAATTAAGGTAATATCCTATAGACACAATTAAATAGTGTTCAGCACTATTCTATATGCAGTTACCCTTGAGATGAGAAGCCTGTGTCCTGCTACATTCACAGCAAAACCACTGTTTTTTAATCAAATATTTCCCAGAACGCTCACACAGACATTATTTCTGTTTGGGGAGTTGTCTTTCACACCCTCATCTATTGACAGTCTGTACCTAGCAGTGCTCATTTTCATCAGGAGCTGCTGTGCACATCTTTTATTTCCTTCCTTTGTAATTCAGATTGTAAAACACTTCTAGAAAATTCCCTAAACTTTTTATCCTCCCAAAGTGCCTTTTATGTATTAGATGCACATTGTGACATTGATCAGATACATTTTCTCCAAGGATTAAATAAAACTAATTTAATTCCCAACACAAATCTTACTAGTTATGTTCAGAAATTATATAAAGCCTAGGATGTTCAATAGTCCTCTTTTCTTCCTAGAGTAATTTGGAACCTTTTAGTCAAGAATTAAAAAATGTTCCTAAGATTCTGCCTGATTATCTAGAACCAAAATGCCTTTGGTCTCACAAAGAGACTTAGATTCTCATCTGCATGCTAGAGAGAGACTAAGTTGATCCCAGATTCATCCCACACTCTCTGAAAGCGGCCCTCACAAAGATTTTGACTGCGAAGTGCTTCTTTTTTTACCTTTCCAGGAGAAGTATTTAAATATAAATGGTGCAAAATATAGTAGTCTGAGGAAAGTCCTTCCTTAAAGTGTCTCCTACCTTTTCATTAAAAAACCCAAGTCAGGTGTAATAAAGACCTTAATATTCAATATGTATTGCTAGATTATGGGGAAAAAGGTGGTCTATTCTTGTAATTCAAGGTGCTAATTTGGGCCACTAATGCCATCTTTTGACTAAAATAAAACATGGTTATCAGTGCCTGGGTCTTGGTTTCTAAGGCCATTACTTAATAAAACAAATTAAAGCTTCTTAAAGAAATGGATGATTCTAGGTCTGGGACAGGGAACATACATGATGAACTGGAGCATCTATTTGTGTAGAAAGTAAGAAGATCTAACACACACACACACACACACACACACACACACACACACACACACTTATTCACTCACAGTGATAAGAATATGCCAAAAAGACACAAGAGCTAACCCAATGCCCAAAACTGGAAAAAACCTGAGCCACAAAATAATAACACTGAATTGAAACATAACTCACAGTATAAAAAATCCATAAGTTCATAATGATATAAATAATTGAATAAATATCAAAATTAATAAGGAAATTAGGTTTTCCATGCGAAAGAATTTCTAATGATTATGTATATATTCTGCTCTCAAAGAGTTGTAGGATTATTCTATCTTTTTTTTTGTGTGGGCTATACATAGTGACTTTCTTCCAAAAGGTGTAGTGTGGAATGGGAGGAAAAGAGTACTTTACAGAGGAGATATGTGAAAACACTACCTCAGCCAGGTGATCAAGGTTAAAGTCAACAGCACTAAGTCAATTTGAGTATATGTACCCATGATATACTGTAATGAAATGGTGTTTTACCTCTATGGTCTTTCTTCCAATAACCCATAACTCCAATCTAATCTTGAGTAAAATATCAAAATGCAATAGATGGCTTAGCATTTCTCAGCACTGCCAATCATTAAAAACAAGGAAAGTCAGAGAAACTGTCACTGTCTGAAGTGCCAAAGAAAATATGACTACTAAACAAAACGTGTTATCCTGGATCAGATTCTAAAGAAGAAAAACCTTCGTTAAAAACTAGGGCATCTATAGTCCATGTCCATGAGTCTCTGTTTGTTTGTCTTGTTCATTTGTTGCTTTTAGGTTTATATTCCACATATAAGTGATGTCATGTGATTTTCTACTTTTTCTCTCTGGCTTATTTCGCTTAGCATGATTTTCTTGAGGTCCATTCATGTTGTCACAAATAGCAGTATCTCATCTCTTCTTATGGCTGAGTAATATTCCACTATATATATGTACCACAGCTTCTTTAACAAATCATCTATTGTAGAACACTTTAGTTGCTTTCATGTAGTTACCAGATGGTAAGGGGTGGGGGAGGAGAGGGGAGGTAGATGGGGTAAAAACGGTCAAATGTAGTGGGGGAGGGTGAGGGTGAAGTGGGTAAAGGGGTCAAATATATAGTAGCTGAAGGCAATGAGACTTTAGGTGGTAAAAACATAATAGAATATACAAATATCAAATAATAATGTACACCTGAAAATTATATAATTGTATTAACCAATGTTACCTCAATAAACTTAATTAAAAAATAAATAAAACCATTAAATTTTTTTTTAAAAGCTAAAAAAAAATTAGGTCACATAAATAAAGCATGGATTTTAGTTAAAAATAATGTGCTAACATCAATGAATAAATTGTTACAAATGTACTGTACTGTGTAAAATAATAGCAGGGAAAATTGAAAATAGGGTAAATGCAAACTGTATTAATTAGTTTCACAAATTTCCTATAAATATAAACCTGTTACAAAATATAAGATTTATTAAAAGTGAAAGGACTTATTTAATCTAACATATCCTCAAAGTTTATCTGTGTTTTAGCATGTGTAGAAAACTTTTTAAAGCTGAATAATATTTCACTGTATGTATACCACATTAAGTTTATTCATATGTTGATGAATACTTAGTTTTGCTTAAACCTTTGGCTCTTGTGAATAATGCTGCTATGAACATAAATGTACAAACATCTATTGGAGTCCCTGTTTTAAATGCTTTTGTATGTTTACTGAGAAGTGAAGATTTTGAATCTAATGGTCATTTTATTTTTAACTTATTGAGGAATGTCATACTGAATAATGGTAGTAATTTTTTATTTCCATGAGCAAAGCGCAAGTGTTAAGAGTGATGTTGGACATCTTCTCATGTGCTTATTGACTGTTTGTATATCTTTCTTGGAGAAATATCTATTCAAGTCCTTAATCATTTATGTTACTGAGTTGTAGGAATTCCTTGTAATATTCTTGATATTAACTCCTTTATCAGATATATATTTGCAAGAATTTTCTCCTAATTTGTGGGCTGCCATTTTTCTCTGTTGATTGTATCCTTTGATACATAGAAGTTTTTAATTTCAGTGTAGTCCAATTAATCTATATTTTCAGCTGTGGCCTGTGTTTTGGTGTCATAATAAAAAAATCATGCCTAATCTAATCATGTCTAATGTTCTGAAGCTTTTCTTCCATATTTTTCTAAATATTTTATAGTTTTAACACTTAAAATTTAGTCTTCAATCTATTATGAGTTTATTGTGTATATAATAAAATTTAAAGGTCCATCTTCATTCTTTTGCATGTAGATATTTAGTTTCACTAACACCTTTGTTGAAAAAACTTTTTTCTTCATTGAATGGTTTTAGCACTCTTGCAGAAGTCATTTGGTTATTCATGTGGTGGTTTTTTTCTGGGTTCTCCAACCTATTCCATTGTTCTGTATGCCTGTTTTTATACCAGTACCACACTCTTTTGTATACGGTAGCTTTACAATAAGTTTTGAACTTAAGAAGTGTGATACCAGAACTGTGTTTCTCTTTTCAAGATTTTTCTTTTTTGGCTATAGAGTCCCTTGAGATTTTATATAAATTTTTCAAATAATTTTTCTATATCTGCAAAAAAATGTTATTGAGGTTTTGATACAGATGGTATTGAATTTGTATTGTTTTAAGTATTATTGACATTTTTAACAATATTAAACTTTCCAAACCATGAAAATGTGACATCTTTCAGAGCCGTTTATATATACGATTACTTCTTGAGCAATAGGTCCAATCCGCATAATATCATAAGTATCATAAACCTGTGTGGTATCTTGTAGAGAGAAAAACAATCTGGATCCCTATGGACTAAGTTATGACATTGTGCTGGAGAGTTGATATACCCCTGATGTAGGACAGTGAAGGCATATTGGTAACCTGCAAACTGATATCAAACTACTTCTGGTGATGCTTATTGAAAAAGATATAAAAAGCATTTGCCAGATCTCTAGCTCAGGCCAGGTACCACAGAATTTGTTAATTTGCTCAAGAAATAAATTCACATCTGGTACAGATGCTGCAGTTGAAGTCTCCACATGGTTAAGATTACAATTATCCGCTGTCATTTCCCAAGGTCCAGATGTCTTCTGCACAGCTAAAGTAAGAGAGAAGAATGTATATGTGATCAGAATCACCACTCCTGCATCCTTGAAATCCTAGGTAGTGGCGCTAATCTACAATCCCTCCAGCAATCTTCTATTGCTTTTGCTTTACTATTTTCCTAGGTAGAAGTTGTAGTACTAGTGCCTCCCACTTGGCCTTTTCCATCATAATTGTGCTCACTCCACAGGTGTGTAAATTCTGTCATTGTTAAGTATTTTATTTTAATTATACATCCTAGAACTAGGGACATAACCACAGCATGTGTTTGGTAACCCTCTGGAAGTCTATTGATCGCCTAACCTCCATAGGTTTCTACTCTGCCTGGTGGACCACAGTGTTATTTTGCATCTGATGGGTTCAATTTTAGGTCAAAGGCACTGTCCAGTAGTTCCTGAAAGGTCTGGTTCTTATTTTTTTCCCATGATGCCCACTTATCCCTATAGAAGGCCGTAGGTTCATTTGGGGAAGGTGAAAGACAAATATGTAAACTTTTAGCAGTGTTCAGGGCCCTTCCTCAATGGCACCCATCTCCCCTTCATTCAAAAGATTCAGAGTCTGTTACTGGCCCAAGTCAAGATATTGACTACAAAGCCATGAATCACTGATTTTATGATTTAAGTTGAACTTCATTTATTTAATATAGAACTTTTCTGCTGACACAGATCAACTAAGAATTGAGTAGGCTTCCTTTTTATTGCACTCCTATGAACATCATGATTAATTAGACAATATTACAAGTCTTCTTGTGTTGATTATTTTTACATATAAATTTTACATATAATATACATTTTTATATATAAATATAAATGTATATTTTTCTCCTTGCCTATGGATTGGCTTTTAAATTTTTAGAATTGTGATATCTAATGAGCAAAAGATTAAAAATATTGACACAGTTCAATTTTGAAGTTTATCTAATGGTACATATTTATTGTGTCATAACTAATAAATACTGATCTACATTCAGGTAAAAATATTTGTCCTAGAATATTTGTAAATTAAATTTATTGGGTCACATTGATTAATAAGATGATAAAGTTTTAAAATGTATAATCCAACAATATGACATATGTATATTTCATTGAGTGTTCACTACCGAAAGTCAAATTTCCTTTTGTTACCATATAATTAACTCTTTTTATCCTTATCTACCTCCCTCTATCCTCCTTTCCCTCTGGTAATCACTGAATTGTTGTCTATGTCTATGAGTTTTTGTTTGTCTTGTTCATTTGTTGCTTTTATGGATGAATATTGTCTTAGAATTTTTATAGATTTAGCTTTAACATCTAGGTCTGACTTATTTTGAATTAATTTTTTTAATGGCATGCGTTCTTTGGAGGCAAACCAAATCTCACAACCTGGGATTGCTTTAGTGTCTTGGATATGATTTTAGGGTTGTCCTTCAGCTTTTTCACATATTTAAATTATAAAATATAATATATAAGGAAAATTTAAAGAGAAAGAGAGAAAGAGAATGCATGAGCACGTTTCAATGAAAATATCCTTGTAACATTCACATGAATTAAAGAATGAAGCACCCCATCATCTACAAAATTGAAGATAGTCCCTTCCTGTTTTCACTCCTTCCCATCTCCTAGAATGAGTTATTCTCCTGACACTTTTTGATAATCTCAGCCTTTCTAGTAATCTTAGGCTAAGCATATATCATATTTGTTACAGAGTTCTCTCATGTGCAAAATGACACAGTATCACCCCTTTGGTCCTTGCAAAGATGACATGAGAACACTTGTGTATGCTACACAGGGAACCCTCAGCATGCATTTGCTATGATCTGTTTTGTTCACAAAGCACATGGAAATCAGCTCAATATATGGCTACAGCTGTGAAAGGAGAAAATGAGGAAAGAAAGACATACAGAAATGCTATAAGGACTTGGGAGAAAAAACATGTTAAGCTGCAACTTTTGTTTTTCTGATTGTTTTTGGAGATTTTTCTGAATTCATACAAATTATACTAAGCTCTATCAGCCTATACTTTTTTAGAAAATCTACCCAATACTTATAAAGAAACCCAAACTCCTTTTATTTCTTTTAGAGACTACAATAAAGGCACGTTTTTTTTTGAGATCAGATAAAGACCAATAGCTTTCTTAGGGCCAGGTCTGTCCTTTGCTCCTTAGTCAGTTTATAGAGTTATAGAAAGGATGAAGCCTTTAAGGAAAAGCCCCTCCAATTTTATTTTGTCACCCAATTCTATGAATAAAGTTCAGGGGAATTCAGTCATCATGGCCCAAGAGAAATGTCTAATGACTGAGATTCCTAAATTGCAACTAAGTTAATTGTGACTTGCATACTACTTATAACCCAGGTTCTGTCCCAGCACCGTGCAGGCCTGCTGACTTGAATCTAAAGGAAATTCACCTGGTGAGCTTATGATTTGGGAGGGTTACTCCAAACAAGAAATGTCCAATGCTCCAGAATGTATTCTCTATGAACTATTTAGATAATCATGTGAGCCTGGACATCTCAAAAATAATTTTAGTGCTGAAAATACAAGTTGTGATTTGACTTCCTTTAGCATTAAAATTATTGCACTTGCCCTCAAATGGTTGTTTGGAACATAAGACCTCTCACTGTTTATGTGAACATGGGTTGATTGACAGGTGTCCGTTGTTTTGAAATAATACAAATTTTCTTTTTCTATGAATGGCTAATGAACTATGTTAAGGAAAGTGTGAATTCAAGAAGTTGAAATATTATAGACTGAACAGCAGGAGAATGACCAGAATTTCAATGAGGAAAGAGAAACAACACTGAAATGAAGTAATAGGAATAAATTTACAACAATCTAAATAAAAGAGCATGTGTCATGAATAATTTTTCCTTCCTTTCTATTATCTTGCCTAAATGTATGATATCAATTGAATATATTTTTATCTTCATGGTAGCAAATGCAGCTTGGAGCCAGTTTTATTTAAATACAGGCATCTTCTCTGAATTTTATAAACTAATTTGTTTGGAGATTAGGGCAGTGATAAATTCAAGAGCTGCCCATTGAAGGTGTGAATTTTTCTAAAGGGACAGGCAGTGACAGGGAAATGATGTTTAGCTAGTTATTGAATTTCAGATAAAAAGATTTTATTATGTAAACTTTATAAAAAGTACATGTATTGTGAATAACAGTGATTCACAGATTATCAAGAAAATGAGAAAACCCAAGTTGAAAGGACAAATAAGTTTCCTGCTGTTACCACTAACATGTCCACTATTTACCTCCAAAAAACTTGGCCAAAGATAACTCAGCCAAAGACCCTAAGCAGGTCTTTAAAACATCAAATGAGAGTATCTTAAAACTTAAGTCTCTGTTTACCTTATCTCTGTTTACTTTGTTGCCTGCCCTTGTTTTCTGTAATAATTGCAATGATAATGAATTCAGTTACCTAATATATATATTTTTAATATACCATTTAAAATCATTGAAGATATTTCTTTTAATCATTGGAAAAACATTTACTAATTATTGGTTAAGTGAATCATAGCCTGTGTTTGGCAAGAGATAGACACAAAGTAAAGTAACTGAAAAAATTTATTGAGCTTCTACCATGTACGGAGAGACGTACACTTTAGTGAGTTAATTCACACCACAGTGTTGGGTGATAGATGTTCTCATTGGCAATATGATGATTTGAGAAAAACCAGTACTTGCCAGAAATCACACAGATCAGTGGGAGGTGGCTAGAATTCAAAATTAAATTTGTGTTAAGTGCTTGTTATTAGTTAAGCAGAGTGTGAGACATTCTCTCTGTCGCTGAGGAATTTAGGAGTGTGTAAATTAAGATTATACAAAGTTCACTTTGGCATAGTTTGAAAACTGAAATACTGGGGTCAGTGAGACCCTCTTGTTCTAAGTAAAGATAGTATCAAATATTTATTGAATATCCACTATCCATCAGGAACTATGCTAGGTACATAGTATTTTTTTAAGTGAAGTATATGTAGTTTTGCATCCTGACTCATTACTTCTTAGAGTTATAGTCTTGGGCTAATTAATTTCTCTATGACTCTCCAATTTTGTACAATGGGTTTACTATTAATATTTACTTCTTAGTGTTATTGTGAGGATTATGAAAATTTGTGCCTATAAGTTGTTTATAAAGATGTTAGGCATATGGACATGCTAAAATTTAGAATTATTAGAATATGAGAATTATTAGACTTATGATAGTGCAGTCAGGAATGTAGTGGGACCATATATATGATTATTTCTCACCAAGCTAGACTATCAACCAAAGTAATTTCATTTCTTTATGTTCAAAGCTTATCAAATCTTTACTTTGAACGAGAGTAAAGAGTCCAAGGGTAATGTACAATCTTAGCTAAAGCATAGCTGATAAATCATCAAGACTGGATTCATCATTTCCAACATAGAAACACTAGAATACATACATATAAGATCTTAAGAGAGTAAAGAGCTCTACCAGAGAATAAATTACAATATTTTTTTCCTAGCTATTGTCCTTACAGAGAGAGCATTTATGGCTATAGCAGCATTGCTCATGTCTGAGAGCGTGAAGAGAGTCAGCATTATACCATGTATGCGAGTGCCGTGTTTTTATTCTTTATAAATGGTCTATATATGTAGAAGAGAGAAACAGATTGAATTCATGTAGTTTTGTCTGAGTGTGATGTAAATATTATAAACTTAGTTTTATTAATTTATTATCTAATTTTGTCATCCGGATATCAAAATTAGAATGGCTGAAATGGTTCAAGGATAATAACTTTAGAGGTTTTCTGGTTTTTCTTGAAATAATTAGGCTATTTAAACATAAATTTATTCTGTTGCTTTAACTCTACATTTTCTATGTGTGGCCTCAGTTTCTTAATTCAGAAAACTGTGGCTTTCAGTTCTGCTTTGCTAAATACCATTTAGGTGTTCATATACTTTATCAGAAAATCCTCAACTAATTTCTACCACTCTAAAGTATTATTACTCTTGCATGTGCTTCAACTGAAATTAATACCATGTTCATTTGCATGGTGTTTTATTTTTTCAGAGTTCTTCATCCATTTAAATATGTGAAACTCATAACTGCCTGTTTTATTAGGAAATTATTTCTCTATATTTTAGATTAAGAAGAATGTTAAAGGATCTAAAATTAGAAATTTGCACTTAAAATTGATGAATGAGCAGGAATAGAAAGCAGAGATCTTCTCACTTTCTCATATTGATTAGCTAGAAATATTGGTGGTAGTTTTTACAAGTGTAGGAGGAAGCTAAAATGAAAAGAGAAGATTTCCACTAAGGGAAATGAAGCCTTATCTATGGCCTTGAGAATGGAGACTATTGGAAATTCAAACATGTATCTAGTACAATGGTTTGCTGAGAATATTAACCACATTTACTCAGCGGGACAATTAATTTTGTATCATATGACAGAATGATTGGCTTTGCCTGAGTATTCCAACAACCCTTGAACTTTCAGAAGCCTAACTTTATGTATGAACTGAAATGTTCTTGTTTAGTTTTGGGGAAGCAAAACAATTCAAGTGGTTGTTATTTCTATGCAATGATTAAATAAGTTTTGTTTATGTTCTTTCAAATGAACAAGTGATTTATTAAGAGTAAAACTTAAAGCCAATATTTCCAATAGTCTTTATTTATATGTTAGGAATCATTTACTTGGTATAACTAGAGGCATGACATCTCAATTCAATGGTTTCTTGTTATAAGGTAATTCTAAATCTTAAAATTGTGCCACAGAAATAAATGTATTTGTTTTCTTTTTGGCAAGGCAACCCTTGGTTAACCTCATAAATTGCAAGGACCTTGTCAACTTACAAACCTTTATTATTTTATTTTTTCTCCTACAGCACCTGGTCTTCCTAAGTGGTCTCCCATCCAAGTACTAACCAGGTCCAATTCTGCTTAGCTTCCAAAATCAGATGGGATCACGCTTGTTCAGGGTACTATGGCAATAGACAGATTCATTTGTTTTAAAGCTCAATTAAAAAGGAAATTTTTATTTCAAAGGTGATGTAGGAAAGAATTGTAACAAAAGTGATGAGGAAAGAATTTAAAAATTAATTAATGACAAATGTCATTACAAGAATAAGCAGAAGGTGTATCATAAATTTTAAGAAATGATTACAAGGATTAATAGTGCATTTTGAGGTCATAATTTATAGTAAAAAGAATTGGGCCATGTGGTTACCAGTTTTATGCTAGTATTTTTTTATCAGTGTTGAGACTCAAACTAAGTTTAGAAGATATGATCAACCCCTACTGAATTGCCTGCATTTTCATATATTAAATTGACTTGTTTTAACATAATTGCTACATAATGAAGAAATTCTAACTACCTTTGTTATTCCATATATTTTCTATATACTTTTAATTAAAATACCTCTATTTAGACTTAGAGGATTTGGCTAGTTGATATCAAAGTGTCCTTTCTGTTCAAAATAATTTTATGATTTAAAATTTTTATCTTCTCTATGAGAATCATATTTACTAAACCTTATTGCTGACATCTTCACTGATTTGGTAGCACTGACATTAAGATTATAATACAATCAGCAGTGAGTACTTCTTTAGTTAATATCAATGACCATTTATTGACATTTTTGAATCTCATGACCATTTGTGTCAAATTCCCGGCAGATTTCCTCATTTCACCAATGAGATGACTGAAGGTCAAAGAAATAAAGTGATTGGTACCCAAAGGCACACACTGGTATAATTCGTAATGAAAGGTGGGTCATGTCTATTTGTCTTTACGTAAACCGTATCCCATAAACCTCAATGAATGTGTTCTGTAAGTTATGCAGTGTCGAGATTCCTTAAGAGTTTTGGCAAAAGTGATAAACTGGATACATATAGAACAGAAATTCATACTCTGATTCAACACACTGTGAAGAAATTGACTTGCAAAATATGATTCTCTGAGTCAAGAGCAACACCATGGAGGTATAACTTCAGTCTGTTTTCCAAGGTTTACTTGTATATACCTTTAGAATTGAAAAATATTTCACAAAGAATAATAGTTTTAAAATATTTTTAATTGAATGTATGCACTCATTTTTGTTAATGTCAAGATTGAAGATAATGTCCTGAATGGCTGATTTATGAAAATCATGATGAGATTATTTAGAAAAAGGAATTATTAAAATCCATTGCATACTTATTATCTGGAACACTGGGCTCATATCCATTAAATATAGCTTTGCAATTTTAGTATTACCATCAATATTCTCCATGAACATTTGTGACCTTGATTTATGCATTATGTCTTTCCAGGGAACTGTTAATGCATTTTTACTGCACTGGACCATGGAAGACAGAAATAATGTCACCGTGTTTATTCTGCTGGGACTATCTGAAAACGGGAACATTGAAATCCTCTGCTTTGTGTTGTTTTTATTTTGCTACAGCGCTATTTGAGTGGGAAATTTGCTCATAATGATTTCTATCATATGCTGTTCCCTAACTGACCAACCCATGTATTTCTTCCTCAATTACCTCTCACTCTCCGACCTTTGCTATACATCAACAGTGATGCCCAAACTGATGACTGATTTACTGGCAAAAAGGAAGACCATTTCATATAATAAGTGCATGGCACAGCTGTTCATCCTTCATTTTCTGGGAGGCATTGAGATCTTTATCCTCACGGGGATGGCCTATGACCGCTACGTGGCCATCTGCAAGCCCCTGCACTACACCATCATCATGAACAGACAGAGGTGTAACAGGATCCTCATAGCTTGTTGTGCCGGGGGAATTATTCATTCTGCCAGTCAGTTCCTTCTCACCATCTTTTTACCATTCTGTGGCCCCAACGTGATAGATCACTATTTCTGCGACGTGTATCCTTTGCTGAAATTGGCTTGCACCGACACATACAGAATAGGTCTCTTGGTCATTGTCAATTCAGGTCTGATTGCTTTGGTGACATTTGTGATTTTGGTGGTGTCTTATTTTCTGATATTATATACTATCAGGGCTTACCCTGTGGAGAGTCGTACCAAAGCTCTTTCCACTTGCAGTTCTCACCTCACAGTTGTGGTCTTCTTCTTTGTACCTGTGCTTTTCATTTACATTAGACCAGCTACAACTTTTCCAGAAGATAAAGTGTTTGCTCTTTTCTACACCATCATCGCTCCCATGTTTAACCCTCTAATCTACACACTCAGAAACATGGAGATGAAGAATGCTTTGAGGAAAGTGTGATGTCAGAAACCATTTTTGATTGGAAGGCAAATCAACTGAAAAATATTTTCTCTTCTCATTACATACACCAGTAAAGTGATCTTTGTTTGACTTAAGCTTATTAAACCAGGAGCTTTACTGTGGTAAAAATAACCATAGAAACTTGTGTCCATTCAGTTATGGTATAATTTACTTTAACATGCTTTATTTTTTTATTTATTCCTCTGTGTTTCTTATTTACACCTTCCCCTAATAGTTTGTGACATCATTTCATTTTTCAGTTTTTTTTACACTTTCTTTGATATTTTTTAAAGCTTTTATTTATAAGTTGGCAACTAAAGGCCACATTTTTTATCTCCCCATTATCTGGTTTCTTGAGTGAATCTCCAAATGTACATAAGCTATAATCGCATTGGTCATCCTACAATTAGAGAGTCCATGTGGTCTTTTATCCTTCTTGTGTTCTCATCAAATTTAGCATCAGAAATTTAGAATCATATTTTAACTTATATTGAACCTATGCAAAGAACTATTTGCCATCCAAACTAAGGGCTCATCATATTACCT
The DNA here is from genome assembly GCA_004027375.1 of Macroglossus sobrinus. Taxonomy (NCBI): domain Eukaryota; kingdom Metazoa; phylum Chordata; class Mammalia; order Chiroptera; family Pteropodidae; genus Macroglossus; species Macroglossus sobrinus. The sequence continues at coordinate 102,782 of PVKZ01003725.1, read as the reverse complement.
ACAGAATCAAGATAGATTCAACCATTAATACTACTACCTTAAAATGTTTTTATTGCTTTAAATGCATTGTATTTAAAATGGTATATTTAATGTATTAAAGAGATTTGCTAGTACTTTGAATAGGACTTTTTCATTCACCAGAGATATTAGTCTGTAAGCTTTTATTTATTTATGTATTTGTTTGTTTATTTGTTTATTTGTTTATTTATTGAGTATTATCCTTATCAAGTTTTGGTAGCAGGGTAATGTTGGCCTCATAAAATTCAATTGTACACCTGTAACCTATGTAATTTTATTAACCAATGTCAAACCTATATAAATTTATTAACCCAATAAATTTAATAAAAAATAAAATTTAACCTAAAGTCTCTAATCAAAGGATTTTTTAAAAACATAACCTTTTAAAAACTATTTGTCCTTATTCTTATAATTAAAAAATGTTCTTAAGTTCCCCCTAATGATTCATAAATTGGCTTTGATTTTCAAGAAAACAAAACCTGAGCAAAATTTATGCACCAACATTTTATTCAGAAATGTAATTTGAGAGAAATAGATGTGAGGAAATGTGGCAGTGACACATAGAGAGAAGTAGATCCAATATAAAGGAAGGCATTACAGAGCTAGCTTCAACTTCACACCAAACATAGCATTTTGCTTGTGTCTCAAAGGGCAGGTAAGAAAATACTGCACACCAAAACCATCTATGGAAGGGTTAAAATTAAAGAGAATTTATCTACCTGCATATGATACTAGGAAATTAAAAGTGAAATAAAAATGACATGAACCCTAATTTTATGGAACATAACATATAGTGAAGAATGAAAACAAGGGAAGCACATTAAGAAAGAAATATGAACGAGGAACACCAATGAGGGCCAGCTGTTGCTTAAAACTTGGTTTAAAAGCCAAAAGCATTCCTATGTAGTTTTCCATTGACAAAAGGGGACCAAAGAAAGGAGTGTGATTAGAATATATGCAAAAGATGAATAGGCTTTAAATCATTGGCTTCTTTCCTCTACATATTTCATTGCACCAAACTTTCCTTATGGCATTTTTCATTTCCATGTTTCTAAGTGTGTAGATAAGAGGGTTGAGCATGGGGACAATAATTGTGTAGAAGAGTGTAAACACTTTATCTTCTGGTAAAGTTGTGGCAGGCCTAATGTAAACAAAGATGACAGGTGCAAAGAACAGAATCACAACTGTGACATGAGAACTGCAAGTGGAAAGTGCTTTGTGGCGGCATTCTGCAGAATAGGCTCTCACATTATACAATATCATAAAGTAGGAAGCCATCAAAACCACAAAGATCACCAGTCCCATCAGGCCAGAATTGGCAATGACTAAGAAACCCATTTTGTGTGTATCAGTGCAGGCCAGTTTCAACAAAGGATAGACATCACAGAAATAATGATCTATTTCATTGGGGCCACAGAAAGGTAAATCAATTGTAAGAAGAAACAGGCCCAGGGAATGCAGAAACCCCCCTGCACATGATGCTGTGAGAATTGCATTACACCTTTGCCTGTTCATGATAATGGCATAGTGGAGGGGTTTGCAGATGGCCACATAACGGTCATAGGCCATTCCAGTGAGAATGAAGACCTCAATTCCCCCAAAGAAGTGTGTGGTAAAAAGCTGTGTCATACAGTTTTTGTAGGAAATGACCTTCTTCTCTGACAATAAGTCGGTCATTAGTTTGGGTGTCACAGTAGATGTGTAGAAGAGGTCTGAGAGTGAGAGGTAGTTAAGGAAGAAGTACATGGGCTGGTCAATCAGCTGGCTGCATGTGATAGAAATCATAATAATCAAATTCCCTAACCAAATAGCTATGTAGCAGAATAAGAAAAATAAGAAGCAGAGGATCTGGACTTTTTTATTCTTAGAAAGTCCCAAGAGAATAAATTCAGTAACATTATTTCTATTTTCCATATTCTGATGCTCCAGAAAGTTTTCTGAAAATACAAAAGAATTAAAACAAGTAACTGATGAGAAAATGGAAATGTATTATCTAATTAACTGGCATTAATACATTTTTTAAGACCGAAGCCATTTTGAGATCCATCGAAGTCAGTCTTTCTTTTAACAAAGTTCTTTTAAATTTCTAGTCTCAGTACTTTCCTAGAAGCGATATGGCAGCGAAAGAAGGTTGGACTTTGGGTGGTGAACACACAATGCAATATATAGATAACATATTATTGAATTGTACACTTGAAGCCTATATAATTTTATTAATCAATGTCATTCCAATAAATTTAATTAAAATACTATTAAAAAATGAACTAAAGATATATTCTGAATGAGACAAAAATCACAGCTTTTGCATAATTTAATTTTTTTGTGTGAGGAAGCAGGAAATGATTCTGATCAAAAATAAAGAAATTAAATATTTCCAACAGTTTTAAATATGGTGAACATATAATGTGCCATTTAAACTGGAGAATTTTGAATGAAACAGCACCTTTTGTAATTACATTATAATAATGGGTATAAACCATGACTTTCCAGGGAGAAACAAGCTATATGTTTCACATTAATGATGAGTCCTACTCACCAACATGTGGCTCAAAACTGCTTTGTGTATTTTGTAAGAATATTTAGCACACTGACTAGAAAAATAAATTTGAAGTAAATTTATAAATTATGAATTATTTGAATATATTATTTCTATTATCCAACTACATGTATATTTGTATAGCAACTCCTTATTATATCACCAATTTACAATAGAATCTTGTAATTCTAACTTTTACAAAGGAAATTTAAATTTTAGTCATGGAAGAAATAGAAAAATTCAGATCTGTATTAAAAGGTTCATAGCAGTGAATAAATAAAAATAAGTTGATAACAATAGCAAATAATAATAATAAAATTATTATTAAGAAGGCAGTGTTTTAATTTTTACATATTAACTTATGTGCTCAGCAAATCTCATTAAATATTATCTTTATTTTCATATGAGGAAAGTAAAGTGCTGAATGGATCAGTGAAGAATTTGCATTCATATCTCTAGTGGCAATCTGTACTGTTTTTATACCTTTGTAGACTCAATATTGAACCTGTGCTCTTAAATACTATACTGTGTTACTTTTTGGAACTATGAAAATTAAAAAAAAATTTTGATAAAAACTATTTGTGGGAACTATTAGAAAAGTGTTTATTAAGTAAATGGTTATGGCATTTATACCCATAGAAAGCCAGAAATGATTTTAGATCATTCTTGATTTGATCATTTTTAAATAAATTAAAACATGTTTAAACAGCATTGATACCTTTTATATTAAATTAGATGCATTCTACATAGACAAAATTAAAGAGACACATGGTTGAAAAATAGATTTTTACTATTTCTACTTTAGAATTATTATTAAATGGTCAGTGCTGCTTCTTTATAAGAAAAATTTTATGAAGTTCAGAAATTTTTCAGTTTATCTTGAGTTATGTTATATCCAAAAGAAATTATTTAAATATTTAAGTATATATTATTAACAATAGTTATTTCATGATGGTTAGATGATATTTTAATTTTTCAAATTATACCCTTCTTTATTTTCCATTTTTTAAAACTATGAACTTGTATTTATCTTTAGAAAAATATTTTATAAAAAAGTATATTTTACATAACTAGTAATTATGTTTTAAATTATTTAGAATTTGCCTTTGTAAGTATGAATATCTATTTTTTTCTTTAATGTAGTTTAAAATACTAAAAACTTTGTGTGTACTAGAGTCTGAAGCCCACTTATAGTTTTCAATAAGAAAATTAAAACCAAGAGCTCAAACCAATAGTCCTTTATTCCTAAATGAGAACTTATTGAGGAAAAAAAAAAGTGAATTGATTTTTTTATTAGGTTTCTTTTAGCTGAATAATTGAAGAGCCTACAAATACTGTTCAGATTTTGTAAATAAGTAGAAATATCTTAATTCTATTTGTCAATAATATTAAATGTCTTGCAAAGTTAGACAAATTGGATGAGGACTCTTAAAATTTTAAAGCACATGATTTTGAACATTGTCACAAGATTGTGACACAGAGCAGAGTGTAACCACAATAAGAACAAAATAAATCTATTTTTTAAATGTTCCATTTTTCTACTTACCTACTTTTTCAAAATAAATAAACTTTCATAAAAATAATTTAAGTTAAATTTATTAGGATGACATCGGTTTGTAATATGCTATAGGTTTAAGTGTACAGTTCTATAATACATCATCTGTATATTGCGTTGTGTGTTCTCCACTCAAAGTCAAATCTCCTTCCATTCCCATATATTGGACCCACTTTTCTGTTTTCTAACTCCCTCCTCCTCCCTTCACCTTCTGTGAGATATAAAACTGAAAGCAACAAATGAACAAGATGAACAACAACAAAAAACTCATAGATGCAGACAACAGTTTAGCGGTTACCATAGGCAAAGGGCAGAAAAGTAATTTGAATTGCATCGCAATAATATTTGCCTAGGTTGAAAATATTATACAGAGAAAGGGAGTCCTCTAATTTCAAAATAGTTCTCTTAAACATGATACAATAAAACTAAAATAACTTGCTTTGCTTAATCATTTTCTCCCATAGTTTCTCTTCTGGAGAATTCACTCACACAAGATGGCACAAATCCATAAAAAATACTGAAACACCTTAATCTTTTTATAATTTCTCAAATGGAAGCATTTATACTTACTTTCCAGGTTATTATGTAGTAAATGCATTGTAGACAAGAGACCTAGCTTTTCCTCCTACTCAAGTTATTAATTATTCGTTCCTTAAGATTTCAGGCTCCCGCCTGTAAAGTAAAGAAGTTTGATTAGATAATCTCCCCAGATTCTGATAGTTTGGGACTCCTGATTCTTTATTAGTTTGGAGAAAACATGTGTCTGCCTCTCTCCGGCCTCCCCTGCTTCACCGGACGCATTGAAACCTTGGAAAATATAGTATTGGCAAGTTCATCACCATTTCTGTACCTGGGTTTCCTTCTCAGTAAAACCAGATGTCAGGACAGGGCAGGATCAAATGTTACTATTTTCATTTAGGGTGTTCATTTGAATTAAATATTTTGGCAATGTGAATTTTCTTCTAACAGTGCCTGGAAAGTACTACACATTGAGTAATTATTAGCCACTTTCGAAGTTACTAAATGTAAGATCAAGGCCCTAGAGGAAACGTGACATCTACAGAGTCAGGAGTTATATCTTATACTATCACTGTCTTCACAGTATTGAAAATATTAGAATCTTTTTGAGATAAATCTTAGTTTGGAACAGAACTCTGAATGTTGAAATGCAAGATTCTTCATCTCCTTGAACATTTTCTTCCCTTCTTCCATAAAATGGGAATTGCAATGCTTAATTTACAAGATGTCTGTGGAATTCAAATAAAAATACATATATGCAGTGCACTGCTCAAAACATACTAGTTCCTTCTGCTTCCTCTCTGGAACCCACATGGTGTTATAAAATTAGCAGGTACTCACGATATTCCAATAGAAATGGATCCTCGTAATTAAGATGATGTGAGATAGGATCCTGGCTCCAAAATTCACTTGAAACATAATTTTGGGCAAACTATGCAAGCTTGATTTCTTCACCTATAAAATGTGTAATAAAATAATTAACTCTGAAGTCTGTATAAAGATGTGATGAGTTCATTTAATAAAAGCTTAGGATCAAAACTGGCATATAGATGAAACATTTAATACATATATTTCTCAATATTATACATATTTGTTATTTTTATTCATGAAGACATAAATAAAAATTAAGAATGTCATCTTATCATTCTTCTTACAAGTTTTGAATAGCTTATTAAAATATATAATATTTCAACAGGGATAGATAAAAGAAGGTAGATAAGATATAGCATAGTTGCCCTGCCATGAACAACCTGTTCTTTCTTTCTTGAAGCCTGGGGTTTCCCACATTGGGAAAAAATTCTCTCATTAAACAAAACCTTCTCCTCTTGGTCATAATTTAGCTGACCTCTCCACACACCTGAAGGTAAGCTTCATGCTTATGCCCGTCATTTAATGCTTTTTTTTCCCTTTGAATTTATTGATCCTGCCTAAATTACATGGATGTTCATATCTCCCTTCTACCTTTAAAAAATTTTCTATATTAAAATCAGATTTAAAAACTTTAATATTTTGATGCTTAGAGTTATGGCACTGATTGCTTGAGTAGCTGATGAAGAGATTTAAAGTTCATCATAGTTAGTTGTAAGTGGAAGGGAAGGTGTTAACTTTCCTTTAATGATTCTGTTTTTTTCCATCTCAAGGCTTATTAGCAGAATTAGATCATAAATACAATCTGAATGATTCAAAAATTCTTTTTAAGGAAAATGACTAGTACATTTATGAACTATATTTAACTTACCAGCTGCTTAACTCATCGAGGGTTTCTTGCAAGCTGAGGCTTCACACATAAGATAAAGTCAGAGTAATAAAAAATTAACATTGCAGTTCAGTAATAAATCTCAAATCATATTAAGACTTATGAGATAACTCTTGTGAATTCCATTGGTAAATATCTATTTGGAAAATTAACTGAAGTTGAGATTATCTTTTAATATACTATTTTTCCATTTCTAAAGAAGAAAATAGTATCTCCTTGACATTTACCTCTGAATCTAGAGAAATAATATATATTTATTCTTTTTGATATCAAGTTGGTATCTAAAGTGAATTCTGAGAAAGCATGTTATATAGAATCACTCTCAATATCTCTGAGGATTTAGAAATTTCCCATCAGTATACTGTGCAAAAGATATAAACCATCGCTTAAATTTCTCCCTAAGAAATACTTAATCAAAGTCAATAATTATTTCCTTAATGAATTAGGATTCAAAGCACATTAGACATAGGACATGGGAGCTATGAGGAAACATTGGATGTGATGTTCAGATGTCAGGACAGGGCAGGATCAAGTGAACGAGGAATGCTGAGATAAACTGAAATAAAAAATACCAGAAAACCTAACAGCCAGTGTTAAAAGTACAGAATGTACACAGAAGATTTCAAATTTAATTCTTCCCAGAAAAACAAGCTTGTTAGGGTATTGGAATTTTTAATGGATGCCTGGAAAAGACTGCTTTCCTTTACAACTGTTCTTTTAGTGAATCCATCTGTTCCCATGGGTTCTCTTACCATACGTGCAGGTGGCTGGCTTATGTAATTACTTCTGTATGGCAAACTCCTATATAAAAATATATTATTTTTTCCTGATTAAAATTTTATAGGTGTACGTTATAGAAAGTTTAAAAAATGTAGAGAACTATAACAAAAAAATGGACTCATTCAATCATTCATTTAAATATATTTATTGTCACCTACATCTAAAAAGACTGTCGTGGATACAGCTCAGTGTAGAGAATGCATATATTGGGGGGCAAAACAGACATTGTCTTTGCCCTTAATGAGCTTAGAGACTAAAGGAAGAGGCAGACAATAAACAGAAAAACAAACAAATGTATAATTACAAATATTATATTAAAAAACACAAGGTACAGTTAGTCTTATGCTTTTTAATTTTTTAAATCAGCATTCCTGGCTACATATATAATTTTAAATTTATTTTTCAATTACAGCTGACATAAATATTGTATTAGTTTCAGGTGTAAAATGTAGTGATTAGACATTTATATCCCTTATGAAGTGTTCACCTCAATAAGTCTAGCACCTGCCTGGCACCATACCTAGTTATCACAATATCATCTAGTGTATTCCCCATGCTGTATTTTACATCAATGTGGCTATTTTGTAACTACCAATTTGTACTTAATTCCTTTCACCTTTCTCACCTAACTCTCACGTATCTGTCAACCATCAGTTTGTTCTGTGTATCTTTGAGTGTTTCTGTTTTGATTATTTTGTTTTTTCAGACTTCACATATAAATTAAATCACATGTTATTTGTCTTTCCCTGTCTGACTTATTTCACTCAGCATAATACCTTCTAGGTTCATCCATATTGTTGTAAATGGTAAGATTTCATTCTTTTTATGGTTGAGTAATACTCCATTGTACATATGTTCCACATCTTTATCCATTCATCTATTGATGAACACCTAGATTGCTTCCATTTCTTGGCTATTGTAAATAATGTTACAGTGCATAAAGGTGCATATATATCCAGAGATAGTTCTTTTTACTTTTGATAAATATTCTTCTATTTATAGGCAACTTCCACTTCATAGGGTTATCTTCTTCACAGTGATGCAAAAAAAATATGGGTTATTTATTTGCTTTTCCTTGTCTGAATGGTTGTGGGGACAATGGATGGAAAAATTAAATTTTAGGTGGTGTTATCTTACGGTTCTTTTCTGGGCCTGTTTAGTGGAATGTTTAACTTCATTTTATTACTATCAATATGCAATACCATATAATTTCTTTTGATAATAGGTTTAAGTATATATCACACAGTAATTTTGCAATCATGGTCTATATTAATTTTTGTGATTTTTAATGGCATATGTTTACATTTGAAGTGGAATGACTTATTTTTAGATAAGACATTGTTATTAATTCATACTTTAACTTATTTGTATTTAACGAATGCTATTTACTTTTATCATTTTTGTTAACTTTATTGTGTTTTACTCATGGATTAAAGTATAATACATTTTTATAACAGTTCAGGTGCAATTAAAAAATTATATTTCTTATTTCTGGAGTTCTGTGAGATATACGTGATCATATTGCTTAATATTATAGATTTAGTTACTAAGTGTTGGTTATTTTCTTTAGTCTTGATCGAGAATATCTGTATTTCTCCTCTCATCTGCTATAGTTTCTGCTTAGTGGAAATTCTTGCTTTGTAATTGTGTATATATGGCTCAATAACTGCTATATCTTCATTGTGGATTCTAGCTTCTGTAACATTGTGTTTGCTTCTTTTAATACTGTTAAAGCTTTGAGGTCTGCATTCTCTTTTTTCACATGTCATCATTTTGACTTCTTGTTTCTTTTTATTGACTTTGTCTAATACTTTGATCACTTATCTATCTATCATCTATCTATCTATCTTAACATGCATATAAAAAAGGGCATGCACAGCACCACAAAATGAGCACACGTCTGTAACCAACATAGAGATCAAAAAGCAGGGCATTAACACAACTCAGAAGCATACCTGATCTTTTTTTTCATTTACCAGCCTTCTTTCATGCAAATAAAATTATTATTTAGATTTGTAACATTAATATTTTACCTGTTTTCAACTTTATATGAGTAAAACTATAAGATTATGCTTTTATGTGTCTGGCTTTTTAAAAAATCAGCATTAGGTTAATAACATTCTTTCATCTAGTTGTTTGCAAATTTCTTTGTTCTCTTTCTTGTACAGTATTCACTGTATGAATATATGCTAAAGTTTATACATAAAAATGTTGATGGCTTTCTAAGTGATTTTGCTTTTGTTCTTTATTTCTTGGGTATCATGAATAGTGGCATTATCAATCATCTTGCCATATTGTTTGGTGAACTTAAGAAAATATTTTTGTGAGGTATAGACCTGGGTAAATTTTCTGGTAAGTTATGCATGGTTCATCTATTTTAGATATTGTAAAAATATATATAAAGAAAATTATCTCTAAAAAAAGCTCATGCAGCTATAATAATATAATGTTTTCAGTAAAATAGATAAAGAGAATCATTTATAATGTTATAGGGATTTACCTAAAAAAGAGATTACAATTTAAATGTCCATGCACTCAATACTAGATTTTCAAAATAGATAAAGAAAAAAATGCAGAGCTATGAGAAGAAATAGACAAGACTTTCATCACCTTGGAAGAATTTACCATACTTGTTCAATTGATGAATAAACAAGCAATACAATGCTTAAGGATATAGAAATTCGAAATAACATAATATGTTTGACCTAGTTAATGTTTATAGAATATGAGTCCCAACAAAACTAGCATACACATGTTTTTCAGTGAACATAGAAAATTTACCACAATCGATCATTTGCTGGATTATAAAGCAAGCCACAAGTTTCAAAGAACTCAAATAATTCAGGATATTTTCCGTGACAACAATAAAATTAATTTAAAAATCACTAACTTATTTTTTAATTTTAGCTTTACTGTATCTCTTATGAGTTTCATATGTACATATCACTTTTGGATTTAACTTTGTCATTAAATCTGTATAATCAATATATTCTGTTTCAGTTTGGTAATATTTTGTCACATATATAATATTTTATATACTGTACATGTACACATGTGTATATATGACCCTTTTCTGTGTTGTGTCATATACATAAATAACTTTTCATCATTTAGTTTGTTTCCTTTGCTCTTTTTTAATGAAAGTTTGCATTTTTGAGATTTTTATCTTTATACCAATAGCTCTCTATATTATTAATCCCCTTTTAATTTATGCATTTATTATAAATGAATTTAAAAAACTGTTAATACTTTTTATTCCCAAAACTGTTTGATTGTGTAAGTGACCAAGATCCAATAGTGAAACACATTATTCCTAGCTCAAAATTAGTAAATGGAAAGACAAAGGTAAAAATTAAAGGTGAGTTGATGCTTGAATGTGGTCAAATAATTTACCATCTTTGAACATTTGCTCCCTTATCCTTGAAAGAAAACGGTGTGGAATGAATGATCTTCAAGGTAATTCAAACTATGAACATCCTGTTTTCCACTTGTTTCTCTGTTACTCTCTTTAAAGCATTTAGTACACTGAGATTTTAGTGTCATGATTTAAATTATGGTATCACTCTGCCATCTAGTGGATATTCTATTTGTATTACTTGAAAAGAAATCCAGACTTTCTGCTATGATTTTTGCAGAGGGGTTTTGTACTGAATGGTATGGAAAACAAACAAACAAACAAACTACTAATAACTATATAATTCAATTGAGCATAAGATCATAAATAGATGAGAACTTAAATGGTAATATTAAGAAAAATTAAAGCCAACACTTTTTTTTCTTATTATGTCAAGCTAAAATAAACTTCAACAAAACAAAACAAAACAAAACAAAATGTTGCCTTTTGTATAATAAGAAATAATACTGAAATGAAAATTAAGATATCTATATCAGTTTTACCTTAATCTTTTAATGTTTTCTGAAATATGTGCCTTACAGGAGACTCAGCTTAGATCAGAGAAAGATAAAGAAAATTGCCAGTAATCACATTAATTAAGAGTTATCATAGACGTAGAGTACTAGTCATAAGCATACACTTTATACTTTCCATTCTCAAAGATTCTCTATGTCTATGTCTGTTTGCATCTTCATACCTACCTACCTACCTACCTATTTATTATTTATCTATCATCTGTCTATCATCATCATCATCATTTTCATATATATATATAATTTATCATCTATCTATCTATCTATCTATCTATCATCATCATCATCTATCATCATCTATCATCACTCATCTAACTATCATCAATTATCTATCATACTGAACTTAGGAAGTTATTTTATATTGCATTTCTTATTTTTCATTGTGTGCTCTATTTAAATACCCGTATGTGCTTCCATGAATAGTCTTATTTAAGATAAGAGCTAATAAAGCTTGAATTAAACCAAATTCTCATTAGTTATAAAGGTTAGAGTATGCCTATTTAATCACTTTAATATTTACTTTTATAGGTAGTTAAACCAATCTGTTAGATATGTATACATTCTGGGTTTTAAGAAGCATAAAGATAATTTGAAAACAGAGTAGTTTGAGAAGACCAAAAATGAAGTGAGCTTATTGAATGCTCTATACAAATATCAAGATGAGCCACAGAATATAAAAAATGCAGAGAGACATTGTGGAGTTTTATAGTTTCTGCATTTGTCCTCAAGAGTCACTTCTTTCCTTTCACTTACATCGAAGTGTAATCTTTATAGTTTCTCTTATATCCAATTAGTGAAACTGAGCAACACAGGGACTGTAAGAAACATTTCTCCGATTTTGTTTTTCAACACTATGGACAGAAAACTTTTTAAAAAATTGTTATGAAAATGTTTTTCCTGTGGTTTTCAAAATAATGGAATTAATTATCACTCTTGAAAACAGAGAAAACCATTTTCACATTTTAGCCTCGAAATATTTGAAGACATTAGTAGAGCTCCTTCTTGTTTTTCTTCTGCATTACAGACATCTTCAGGCCCTCGACTGGTATGTTAGATGCTAGATGCTCTAATTCCCATACATAATATCACTGTTGATTACTTGACATTGCAAAGTACCTATACAATTATCATTAGTTATTGGAAACAATAGGCTTACCTGTAATGAGATGCTTTCAGGAATATAATGCTCCCTTCCAAACTAAAATGATAATGAAACTTACCTCTTTCTGTCTATATAAACTACTAATGTAACCAAATTGAATGCTATGGTTATAAAGTTAGAACTGAATCAATTACATTCACAATACCTATACCTTTTTACAACCACAACCTCTTCATTATTCCATACTTGTCCTGTTGGCATGGAACCCTGTTGCAGGCTTCAACAACCAACACTGTTCCAACTGCAATCCTTACACAATTAGGCTTCCTTAATCCCAACCTTATCTCATACTGCTATCTATGTAAACCCTACTTCTAATTGATAGAAACATGAACATCCAAATTTCTTCCTTGGCTCAGACGATCTTCTCTGTTTAAAAAGTCATTTGTGTTTCTTTCTTATATCTGTAAATCTATTTAACATTATAGTTTGGCCCATAATTCAAAGTTTTATCATGATTCTGCCAATCAGGAAACACCTTGGACATTTTTCAATGATCTCTAATTCTGAAGAGTACCCCTAATACTCTCAACAAAAGCTTAAAGTAAAAAACTAAACAAAACAAACAAACAAAAAAAGTATGCATAGTGACAATGCAGAAAAGTGCAATATCTTTTAAAGCAACTATATTATATATTACTTTCTCCAACTATATTATAATTGTATTATAATAATCACATTATTATAAGCCTAGTTCCTATATTGCTACTAGGTTCCGGATTTACTATTCAAAGGACATCTGCCCATTAATCTGAAAATAATTTTGAACTTGCACAATTAAGGAAAAAATTTCTATTGCAGGAGTCAATCAACTATAAGCCACAAATCAAATCTGCTCTATTGTACTTTTATAAATAAAATATTAGAACAAAGCCATGTTCATTGATTTATGTATTGCCTATGTCCACATTCATGCTATGACATGCATAATTGAATAGTTGGGATTAAGTCTAAAAGGCCCTAAAATATTTACAATAGGGCTCTTTACAGTAAAAGTTTGCTGACACCAGTTCTATTAAATCAAGTAACTGAGATTGAGAGGTTTTTGTATCAAGATATGGCAGCTTCTTAAATAATATATATTACTTTTTCAAACTCAATAATAAATGTAAGCATTGAGTAGCACTGTGCTCATATTTGGAAAAGTAATGCAAACCATATAATTTTAAGAAAATCAATGGTTTTCATAGAAAATGAAATTCCCAATAAAAGGTTAAAGAAAAGATAAATGATATAATCATAATATACTTGTTGTATAAATTTTATATCAGTGATAAGTATATCTTCATGTAGAGACAGAATTTCAGAAATAGAACAGAAATAGAACAACAGTAATTCTCTCTAGATTGTTGCCCAATAGCTGATTTTTCTTTTGTATATTTCTGTATTTTGTAGGTATTTAAAGACAAAATATATTAAACCTGTCTTAACTTTTTAAAAAGATCGATAGATTGAAGTTGATGATGAAAAATTTCCCCAATCTTTAGAAGAAATTACATACAACCAAAATATCGCATGAGACATTGCTTCATCTAATTGCTCTATTTGTGGCCTCTAAGGAAACACTTCATCGATATTCTCCAGGGCTAACATCCCTAAGGTCTTGGTGGCATATATATGTGACACAGTTTGGTGTTAGGATTCAGCTTTTTGGCCTGCCTTTCTCTCTGTCATCTCTAATTTTCTTTATAATACATTAGAGATAAAAGTCATTTCTGTTAAGTATTCCTTGAAATATACTATAGCCTCCTGTTATTATTTTAGGAGGTTTGTTACTATATATTTTTTAAAAAGTTAAATTTTCAGCAGAAACTTTCTTGGAGTCCATTAACCTTAGCAAAAAAAAAAAAATAGTAAATGAATAAGTTCAATTCTTCTACCCTCAGGTGAGTTGATTCAATCTTACTTAATTTCACTTTAGAAAGAAAATAGTGTATTCCAATAATCTTTGCAAGAGGCAGTAACATGCAAATCTAAACTAAATACCATATCTGAACTAAATACCAACTTAGTTCAGTCAAAGAGAAGTATTTGAATATTCACTGACCTACATCACTAGGAAAATTTCACCTTTTGTTCAGCACAATGTTCTTACCCTTTTCTTTATAGATACAAACTTCAGTTTTAATAACAAGAATTATATGCTGTGATATATCATTTGTAATTATATATATATGATTTCTCAAGATAATTTTAAGAACAAAAAATTCTGAGGATGAGGTCCACATTTCATAATTTTATAATTTCTAAATTGCCTATTACAGTGCTGAGCACACAGTGGCTCTATGATGAGAAAGACACTCCAGGGCAAATGTCACTAGAAAGGAGAGAGAGAGTGTGGCAGCACCTTGTGATCTCAGCCACCTGAACATGATTGATATTTTCTGGGCGTAAATAGGGGATGTGGACTTTGGACCAAGTCTGATGGTATAAATACACAGAGCAGGAGGTAGAGTAAAAAGCTACACATGTGGTAAAGATACACGAGTAAGAATGAGATGAATATATATCAAAAATTATATTTATCTTTGATGGCGATATTTTCCCTTTCAATCTTGGGTTGCTCAGACTTTGTTACAACAATCATAGGGAATGAATACAGATTTTGGAAAAAGTGAGAAAAAACTATGTTCAGTTATGGAATTTGCATTTAATGAATTTTATGTGAAGTTGAAAAATACATTTGGGAAATAATAATAAATGTGATAGAAGATCAAACCACAAACATCAAATCAAAGGATTCTAAAGGAAAAAAATTGAAGAAGAGATACATGGAGGTGTGAATGATATTGTTATATGTATATACATGTGCAGGAAAACTTTAGGTACTGCATATGGTCATGGAGGATAAAGTCATAACAATTGAATAAAAACAATAGATCATTTAATTTCTGCTCTGATAAGACAGAATTTTACAGACTTCTATATGAAATGGTTTTTCCTCTATGCGTAAAGCCACTTAAGGTTTCAGTAAGCAGTCAGAAAGTGGCTTTGAGAATAATTGATTATAATAGCAGAGAAAAGCAGTAGAGGCATTTTAGAGGGACACAGGACATTTAAAAAAAGAATCCAATGCATCTTTCCCCCACCTGAATGTCCTCATTTTATGTTAATTCAGAAAGCTTATGTTTCATGATGCCATTTCACCATACTTACATGTTTTGAAGGACCCAAGATGTCTCAGTGCATTGTGAGTTTACAGAGTGGTCCTGATTTAATAGGCAAGTCTAACTTCCTGAGTATTATTATAAGCTTTTGTATACTATATGCAAAGAGTTTACTCATTCACATATTCATATCATGTATTCATTTATTTGGTAAGTGTTAAGGAGTACTTATTCTGTCCTATTGTCTTATCTTTGGCTTTGTAAATTTTATTTGACTATGGAACAGACAATGATAAAATAGTAAATGATAAAAAATATAATGTATTATTATTATGTTTTAAAATACATATTATTTTATAGGCATAAATAAATTTGGCATATTTGAGAGCTTATAATTATTGATAATGGCATATTTAAGTGTATGATCATAACCATAAGGAATGAGTCAAGTGGCGGTAAAGTTATTGGAAGAAATTATAAAACTAAGTAAATAGAATCTTAGAAGAATTATTTTTCATTCTGTTGAAACAAACTTAATGCAAGAAAATCCTTAACCAAAGAAAAATCACACTGTGCCATATTAAGAACAGTGCCCTATATTTGGAGGGTTTGAGTAGTGTAAATTGATATCTGATGATGATGTGATAAAAAAATAAAAATAATCCTCACATATTATGATTAGATTTATTTCTGCCCAAAATCTCTATATATACCTGATATTATGACATACCAAAAAAGGGAAACAGATGTTTATAATTTTCAATAATTAAGTAAATGTGGCTGATCAGGTTCATTATTCTTCCATAGGAAATATGTAAAATACGGGTAGAGAAATGTGTGAATGAGTGTAGGAAGGTCATAGAATAGGGAAATTCAGAAATAAGTATATCAACATAGCAAACATTTTGTAATTGAGCATATGTTTAGTCATTAATTTTATTTTGAGTTCAAAGTTCTCCTAGTGAAATTCATTAGACAGGGAAGAAATTATACGAATATATGATAGTATTTTCTCTAAGGCAAGCACTTTAAATAACCTCAGATTTATGTAAAAAACTAGACTGATCCTTCTCATGAAACTACCTGCTTCTGAGAATGCAGACTCTGATCATATGAAATATAACTGGGCCAGCTTGATTTTTGTCCTTCTCCTCTCAACTGCCTTTCATTATTCTATTTGCAATATTTCATATTCACTCTACAATTGTGATATTAGTAAATAATATAGCAATTGAAGCTAAGTATTTTCCAAAACACTGGATAATCTCTAAGATTCTCAACAATGGTTTTATTTACCAGACCTTATCCAAATTTTACTTCTCATTTCTCTGTACCAACATTCTTAACTTATCCACAGGAACCAAAAAAATCAGAGCAGTGAAGTCACTTTCATTCTTTTGGGCTTCTCCGAATATCCAGAACTCCAGGGGCCCCTGTTCCTGGTATTCCTGACCATTTACACAGTCACTGTGCTGGGGAACCTGGGCATGATTGTGGTCATTCACATCAATCCCAAACTCCACACCCCCATGTACTTTTTTCTCAGCCACCTGTCCTTCGTTGATTTCTGTTATTCCACTACGGTCACACCCAAACTGCTAGAGAACTTGGTTGTGGAAGACAGAACCATCTCCTTCACAGGATGCATCATGCAGTTTTTCATTGCTTGCATATTTGTGGTGACAGAAACATTCCTGTTGGCAGTCATGGCATATGACCGATTCGTGGCAGTCTGTAATCCTCTTCTCTACACAGTAGTCATGTCTCAGAAACTTTGTTCCCTGTTGGTGGGTGCATCATTCTCTTGGGGGATAGCCTGTTCTCTGATCCTTATCTATTTTCTATTGAAATTAACTTTCCGGGGAAATAATATCATCAATAACTTTATCTGTGAGCATGGTGCTATTGTTGCTGTTTCCTGCTCTGACCACTACATCAGCCAGAAGAGCATTTTGATCTGTGCCACGTTCAATGAAATAAGCACCCTGATGATCATTCTTACCTCCTATGTTTTCATTTTTATCACCGTCATGAAGATGCCTTCAACTGGGGGGCGTCACAAAGTCTTTTCCACATGTGCTTCCCACCTGACCACCATCACCATCTTCCATGGGACTATCCTTTTTCTCTACTGTGTTCCTAAGACCAAAAGTTCCTGGCTCATGGTCAAGGTGGCCTCTGTCTTTTACACAGTGGTCATTCCCATGCTGAACCCACTGATATACAGCCTCAGGAACAAGGACGTGAAGGAGATGCTCAGGAAGATGATCAATACCAAATTATTATGTCACTGAATGCAAAATGGCTATGATTTACTTATTCATTTTCAAGAGCATAGTGAAGAATTTTCCAAGCTTTTTAATACTTCGAAGTCCTGTTTTTAAAAAGCAAAGCAGTGGATGTATTTAATGTAACCCTATAGTTTACAGATCATTTAACATCTATTCAATGTAAACTTCAGTAACTTAGCTATAAAATAATAAATAACATAGTAATTAAAGCTTGGGTTCTTTAAATTAAGTCTGTAAAGCAATGTTTGTCATGAAAAGTTTTCTGAGTTAGCTCCTATACCATTTGACTGTTCAGGTAAATCGTATTTTCTGTTTTAGTCATTAGATAAATTTTTATACAATTGCTCTGAAAATTTATAGCTTATCATGAGTGAAGACACTGCATATGCAATACAGTTAATTGAGTGTTGTTCTCAGACTCAAAATTCAAGAGATATTTATCTGATTCCACACAGAAAGCATTGGTACATTGTAAGTGCAAAGAAGGCATATCTCTGTCCCCACAAAGTCCAGAATATTGTTAAGTAAATTGTATTTGTTAATCCCACTTTTATTTGCTCTTTGCATATAAAACCAGAGAAAGTAAAAATTAATAACTGTGCACCTCAGAAATAGCTTTTGCAAAATCTAAAATTGTCTTTCATACTAGTCTTAACTTGTATATAATACGAATGTTGATAAATAACAATAAAAATAAAATTTCAGTGATATATGTTAGACGATTGTTATATTTTGTTGGTAATTTGAGGAAGGAGCCCTGTTAATATCACCTAGAGCATCTTGGTTAACATGCTCTATAGTCTTGCTTAACACCAAGACTATAGATCTGCTTGGTAATTGGGTAACTCTGCTCTGGGTACCACTGGTTCTACAATCCAGATATTCTACAATCCAGGTAATACAGTATACCTGTTCTAGTTTGACAGACTTCCACAACTTGATGGGTCATTGGATTAGCTTAAACAGTGACTGCCTCTGCTGGTTTTGCTTGCTGATCAGTGCTGACGTCTCATAGGATAGACAAAGTCTTGTTAAATGTCCAAATATCATGGTTCCAGCTCAACTGTGGACTGTTACTTATGTTACTGGCTTCACCCAAATTGTAAGCCTTTTATTTCCAAATAAAAATGTCCAATTTCTATTAATATAAAGAATGCTATCAGATTTCATAACCTAACTTATTTATCTGATTGTTTAGTAACATATACAAATCTTTTCAACAATCCAGAATATATAATAAGCTTATAAAGTGAAAGTTTATTTAACCTTAATATCTCTTGTCAGCCAGATCTCATACAAACTCAATTAAGTGTTCCACTCAAACAAGTACTTTAATAGATTGTATGTATTTGTTATTAAAAATAACAGAAAACATGTATTTGGGGGTAAAAGAATAGTATACTGTGAACTATATTTGACAGATGCTATAAGTCCTTGATTTTAATATCCAAACATTCAAACACATAAATGATAGAAAATAAGTAAGTTATAATTGTGAAACTCATTAGGTTTTCATCTTTCAGGTAAAAACAAAACAAATTATAAAAATTGGAAAACTGGTTAGGTGCAAGCTACTTAGAATATATTGTTGCTTATTCTGGAAAATGCGTTTTATAGATATTTACATATAAAGAGTATATAAAAATTCTACAAGAATTTCAAATTTATAATGTTAATCTGAATGATAAAATGAGTGTATGTTTGTTATCATTGTGATTTCATGGAGGGTTTTGCAAAGTGCCTGTGATGGACTCTTCATTTCTACGTCTGAATTATACTCTTCTATTTTACGTTCTGGTAGTTTAGAGAAGTGTAGCTCTTTTGTTATGTTTCTGAAGAGCTTTGGCAACATTAATGGTGAAAACATTTTTAAAATTAAAGAAAGGCTATATAGAATTAATGGTCACTTAATGCAGAAAATGTCATAAATTGAATGTAGTCTACATTAAGTAAATATTAATTTTTATATTATGTATGGTAATAGGTAATTCCAGGAATCTGATAATACAGGAAATTGGTCTTATAATATGAAGTGGTAGATGATGTTTTTTATGGCACAACTGGATTTTGCTACTATTCATTATTTTAGAAAAAGACTGACTCTGAAAGAGAAAGGAAATTTAGAAGGGCAGTTAGGGGAGGGATTATGGAGCTCCTACATCAATGCTCGGTGTTTCCTGGGTATTGATCCTTCACACCCCAGTGCTGATAATTAGCAACATGTTTTCTGTCTCTATGTATTTATCCGATCTGTATACTTTATGTAAAGGAAATCATGCAATGTATGACCATTGTGCCTGCCTTCTTTCAGTTAGTATAATGTTTACAAGGTTTATTCACATTTTAACATATATCATTACTTTATTTCTTTTTAGGGTTGTAACATAGGCTTGATCAATTGTTGTCCCAAAGGTGGATCTCAGCCTTTGGTTCACTGATATCCCATAACTAGAAGCTTTCCTCACTAAATGACACATTTAATCATTCTGGTATGGGCAGCTCCCACCTCAAGACTGACCAATATGTCCAGCCCCAACTTGATGTCAGGTGTAGTCCACCGCCCTCCTTACACAGAAGGTATCCTTAGGTAAGACACAGATTATCTCCCAGAAACTGATGACAGATGCTGACTTTTGTGCTATTCATTGGGACTATTTTTTGTGTTAATCTATATGAGGTATCATCAAACTCATTTTGATAATATCTGAACCATTTTAGATTCCTACCAACAATGTGTATTTTATATCCATAAAGAGTCAAGATATGAACAGTTTTGTTTATTTTTCTTAAGGTCAGCTGAGTATAATTGATAATACAAATGCTCTAGGGTTTTAGGGAAATGATGTACAAGTAAGATATCACATGGGACAGTGTTAACATCTAATTACCCAAATGCAGTCTACATGACAACACTAGTGATATTCTCTAGTCTCCACATCCCTAAGGTATTAGTGGCATATATTAGTGACAGTTAGGTACCAGAATTTAGTATACAGGTGCGACCTTCATCTCTGTATCTCTAATTTTTTTTTATAGGTTGAAAAAATAACATATGAAACATTTAATGAAATACACTGTAGACTATTACTAGTGTGTTTCAGGTCTGTTTCTCTTAATTATATACTAAGTAGGAGCATTTCTACATTCATTAATCTTAGCAAAAGATTCTTCTGTAAATGATTGATGTAAGTGTTTCTGTACTTAGGTGAGTTGATTTATTCTTCTTGTGTTTTACTTTATAAAGAAATTATGAAATTCCAGTCTTCTGTGCAGGAGACGGACATATGGGTAGAACAAGGTGCCCACAAATCTACTTAATCCGGCTAGTAGGGGGCTTATGGCATTATATTCTGATTCCTTCTTTCTTGCAAATGATATTTATCCTGGTTGTCATCACTGGGTATCTATCATGTAGCCATCAGTGAAATAAACATTTTGGCAAATAGTAAAAGAAAAAAGAAAGGTCTTTATTCATATCTTACATTCTCTAAGAAAAAAAAGTGACAACAACCATATCTGTAAATGATAGATACAGCATATAGTAATCGTGAGTTGTGAACATTGGTCTATACATATTGAAAGGAGAAGGAAGAATGAGCAATGTTAATAATAGTGGCGAAATGATATGAGTGCGAATAAAATGGGAAGATAAAGTATGTGCGAAAGAGCGTGTGTAATGTACCAGAGTTTCCTAAATTTATCCTGACTAAAGAAGTTATGTTGAGTGGTAGTGAGTTTGAATTTATAGATCTAAGCAGTTTTGGAAAAGCCAGGTTGAACCATTAAGTTGCATGCACTCACTAATAAAAAGTATTTGGCAACTTAAAAGCCATTGGCTATCAGGTTAAGCCAATCATGGGAAATTGTTCTTCAGTGTTGTGTAGAATATTTTAAATAGAAGGAATGTGGCTGGTAAATATGGCCATAGTCCTGCTCTGCAGCACTAAGGTCTTATGAAAGGTTGTTACAGAGGTTCTGTTGTGGGATTGGTCTTTGAATCTATCTTTTCTCCACACACAAGTGTGTGGGAATCTGAGAAAACTAAGTGATATGAGAAACCTATAGAAGAATGGAGAAAGTATAATTATGCCTCTTAGACTAAGTGTTCAAATAACATCCTACAGTGTTTCTATTTTGTGGGTTCTGGAGGAAAGAATTTGTATGCTGTATTTCCAGAGGTGCTCACTTATTGATAGCTGTCCATTCCTGGGCCCGATTTTCATACCTATGCAATTTTTTTGAAATTATAATAATTACTCATAATTTCAATAAACAAGCTGAATATCTACAATGCATCACACTATATCTTGTAGACTTTGAATTCATTATCAAAGTATCTATTTTCATTTTCGATATTGAAATGTTGTATTAGAAATGTTCTTATTTTACTGTGAGAAAGTTTCTAGTGGCTTCAAGTAATATTCAAGAAATAGTATGTTGTCCACTTTTAGACGGCTCTCTATTCTGACTTTTGTCTTTGGAGAAGCTTTAAACCTAATTTAAAATGTTATTTTAATGTTATTTTAGCTGCACGCAGAAATTTATATGTAGTGTCTAGCACTATAGAAATTCTGTTTTATTTGTCACTTACCCAATTTCCAAAATATGTCACATTGGAAAAAGAAAAAGCTTTTCATTCAATTGTTTCAAGTATTATTCCTCCAGACACAATATATGTTTTGGTGTGAACACCTCCTGACGAATAATGTAATATGATATGAAAAATAACATTAAAGAATTCAAAATTAGTTTAACTTAAATGAAAAATTTAGTAGGCATATATAACAAAGCTCCAGAATGTGCTGAGAGTATTGGGTTACTAGGATTAAGAAGGGCACTGAAAAGGAGATAGAACAACCAAAAATGTTATATTCACCATTTTACATCATGTTAATATTAAAAAGCATTAAAAAAAAGTTTTAAGTTAATTGTCTTATAGCTTAAAAGGTGACTCAGGTAAGAAACTGAAGAAACTCATAATATGTATTTCCTTCCATGTAACTATTTTTAGTAAGTTCAAATTCATGCGAAGAGTTAGAGTTGGCCATGAAGTCAGTTGCTTATACAATATTATTTGAAATAAAGCACGGTCCACTTTGTTTCTGTTCTCGTATTCACTTTGTTTTTCACTACTCGACTCCACAAAATCTTTGTTCACTGTGTAATTGTTATGTGAGTAAGTAATAACTTTATACATAATGCAACACTGAAAGTCTAGCTTTTCAGTAATGCTCTTAAATAAACCCATTGAGCCTCTGAACATCTCTTCTACCATTTCAAATTTTGGTTTTTACTTGTCTGAATCAACTCCTTATTTTGTCCACAGGGACCATGAAAATCAGAGCGGTGAAGTCACTTTCATTCTCTTGGGCTTCTCTGAATATCCAGAACTCCAGGGGCCCCTGTTTTTGGTATTCCTGATCATCTACACAGTCACTGTGCTGGGGAACCTGGGCATGATCGTGGTCATTCACATCAATCCCAAACTCCACACCCCCATGTACTTTTTTCTCAGCCACCTGTCCTTCGTTGATTTCTGTTATTCCACTACGGTCACACCCAAACTGCTGGAGAACTTGGTTGTGGAAGACAGAACCATCTCTTTTACAGGATGCATCATGCAGTTTTTCATTGCCTGCACATTTGTGGTGACAGAAACATTACTGTTGGCAGTGATGGCATACGATCGATTCGTGGCAGTCTGTAATCCTCTTCTCTACACAGTAGTCATGTCTCAGAAACTTTGTTCTCTGTTGGTGGGTGCATCATACTTGTGCGCTTTATCCTATTCTTTAACATTTACATACTTTTTGTTGAAGTTATCATTTTGTGGGACTAACTTTATAAATAACTTTGTCTGTGAGCATGATGCTATTGTTGCTGTTTCCTGCTCCGACCCCTACATCAGCCAGAAGATCATTTTAGTCTGTGCCACATTCAATGAAATAAGCACCCTGATGATCATTCTTACCTCCTATGTTTTCATGTTTATCACCGTCATGAAGATGCCTTCAACTGGGGGACGTCACAAAGTCTTTTCCACATGTTCCTCCCACCTGACCGCCATCACCATCTTCCATGGGACTATCCTTTTTCTCTACTGTGTTCCTAAGACCAAAAGTTCCTGGCTCATGGTCAAGGTGGCCTCTGTCTTTTACACAGTGGTCATCCCCATGCTGAACCCACTGATCTACAGCCTCAGGAACAAAGATGTGAAGGAGACAGTTAAAAAATTAATCAATACTAAATATTTCTGTAATAAAATGTAAAACTAGAAATATGAGTTATTTTTCTTTGAGAGTGCTGGTAAAGGTTGTTCAATAGCAAATCAAGAAATGAATTTGTGTAACCTTGCAATTTATAATCCAAGATCTGTTCTCTCTAATATTTAGTAAGATAACTAAAATCACAAATAATATTAGGGATGAAATTTCAGACTACTTAAACTAAGATTTTGATTCAGAAATTAGAATATAAAAGTTTCTGTGTTATTATACATGATTGAGTGATTGCCCAGGTTACCATTCAGTTCAGTTGAAATATGTAAATTGTGGGGTTTGCAATGATCTGAAGAGTTACAGTTTACAAAACAGTAATTTTATAATTTATTTGTAGATGATTTTGGATATTCAACATGCATATTATACAATATTTAATTAATTAATTTCTGTTTTTTTTTTCTTTCCAATATTATGCTTTTTAATTGTTCTGTTAGTTTTGGTCAACTAACTGGGAACTTCAGTGTAAATTTGAAGAAAGAATTAAAGTGGGCTTTCCTGATTTCCTGATCTCACATTGAACATTTTATATTTAAAGTGATCTTTTGCTATAGATTATTGTAGGTGCCTTGTTTCTCAGGATTAGCAAATTGAACCTTATTTGTATTTTTTATGTTCTTTTTTAGTAATGTTAAATTCATCAAGGTATTTTTCTTAATTTTTATGCTCCTTAAGATTTTAATATGACAACTTACATTTTTGAATTTCTAATATGGAACTATTTTTTTTTTTCTGGGAAAACTAATTTAAATGTTATAAAGTAGAACTTCCTATTGGCTGATTAGTTGGATGCGTCAATATTTATTTAGAATTTTAAGTTCTAAATTCATAAATGATCTGTAATTTTCTTTTCTTGTACTCTCCTTGTTAGTTTTTGGCATCAAAGTTATACTAGCCTCTTAAAACAAAATGGTGAGAGTGTCTTATTATTCACTTCAGGGAGAAATAGCATAGTTTTTCATTGCAGAGAAAAGTTTTCAGTTATAAATTCACTTTACTTAATAGCGGCAAGAAAATTATGATCTCAATTTCGTGAGTCAATTTTTTTGTTTTATTTTTCTTAAAGTTTCTCTAAATGGCTAAGTTTTCAAGTTGTTGCACAACTATTTTTATATTAGTTTATTTCTAAATTTAGTAGGATCTGTAGTTTAACTTTTCAATGCTGATATTATTTTTGTTTTCTTCTTTTTCCTCACTCAGTTGTGTATGAGTTTAATAACTTTTATTGTTTTTTTAAAAAAACAAATTTTAGATTTGTTAATCTTCTCTATTTTATGTTTGCTATTTATTAATTTTCTCAGTTTTCTTGTTTCATTTTTTTTCCTTATTTCAGATGGTTGATTATTGAAAATATGTGTGACCATCTGTCTGACAGATTTTTTCTAGTATACATTAAATTTTTTTAAAAAATTAGATTTATAGGGATGATATTGGTTAATAAAATTATATAGGCTTTCCACGCTATCATTTATCATTGATTGAGAGCTATTCCTAAAGGTGTTAACTGCTTGGCACTTTTAAGATGGCCTAGGCATGGACTGAGAGCAAAAACCCTTGTTTTTTTTCCTGGTGCTAGCAATGCCCTCAGTCCATGCCTAGCCATCTTAAAAATGCCAGACACTTAACTCCTCCAGGAAAACCTCTCAACCAACAACGTATGGTAGTAGATATATAACTATCCTAACCTCCGCCCTCCTTGGACAACTCTGAATTACATTCTACACAGTTGTCCAGTGGGACTAAGTCTCAGTTTTAAGCAAAAATAAACCGTTCATTGTCCTGTTGTCTCTCTTACTGACTTAGCTACTGGTGCTTCCTAGCATCATCTTCCAAATTAACTACTTGCATCCACACCTTGTCTCAGGTCTGCTACAGAGGAAGCCAAACTTGAGAGGGTGGAAAACATCTTTGTAACATATATTAAAGATGCATAATAGAAAGAGCTCTTATTA
Source organism: Macroglossus sobrinus (assembly GCA_004027375.1). Lineage (NCBI taxonomy): Eukaryota > Metazoa > Chordata > Mammalia > Chiroptera > Pteropodidae > Macroglossus > Macroglossus sobrinus. The sequence goes on along the minus strand of PVKZ01003725.1, from coordinate 76,901 downwards.
ACTGTAAAGTACCAAAAACTCCAATAAATGTTAATAAACAATCTAAAAAACAAAAAATTAGGTTATTTTTATATATAGTTATATTTTTTATATACTTATACCACCAAATTAGAATGTCCCAGAAAAATTGAGCATGAATCACTCACAGTAGCTACAATTTAAGACCATTTATATAAGAGACTATGTGTGCTTCAATATGTGTGAACACATACATGCATTTTTATTTCTTAATCATTCAAAACAAAGAAACAAAGAAACAAACAAACAGGTGACAATGGTTACCTTAGGTGGAAAAAACTGATGGGTTAGGGTGAGAACTAAATGGGAGCCTTTTTTAAGCTCTTTTGGAATCATATCAGGTAAATGTATTATCTTATAAAAGAGCATTACATTTAACTTATTATAAATGGCTTTAATACAGAAATTAATGATTTAAAATTTTGGCATGCCCTTCAAATTTTGTGATTGCCTAGGTATCTATCTCTTTCTCTCTTTGTAAGTGGACTGATAGACACATTATTTATGTATTTGTATTTTGTGTTCTTATATATTTAAATACATGTGTGTACCATAGGTTACACATATATTATCTTATAAACACTACTTCGACTGAAGACTACATTGGACCTGTGAAAAATAAACTGATATATGGATATCCATCCCCACTCTTTAATTCCATAATTTTGGAAGACTTACTATTGCTTTCTTTAAATCACTGCTTTTGCTTTAATAATTATTTTATCTACTTCCAGAAATGTTAATATTTTAGACTCTTAGATTTTTTTATAAAATTAGAAAATTTGAATCTATTCTCAGGCTTTGGTTTTAGTCAGTCTTTTTGCGTATAACTTGCATTGACTTCCAAACATTTTTATAGCACCAAGTTGTGTAGCGAGTTATAGGGAGTTACAAATACTAGGTGGAATTGATGGTATTAGAAATGTTTCCTAATTAGCAACGTGGGCTTGGATACTTTTAGTCACTCCCAGAGTGCTAATATCCAGAATGGAATTTTCTTTATGAAAACCACAATCACATTTTATGACTAAGTAGACATTAGAATCTCATGCTAATTCTATTATTAATTCAAGAAACAAGTGAGATAAAATGTACAGAGTTGCTTTGTAAATTACAGTTATAATTTGCATATATAAAAGGCTACCATTGTGCAAGGTATTGCTTTTCTGTACTCCAGTTCACAAATATTCTTTGAACATGTAGCTTGACATTAAGTTAGACATCAGCTAAATGAAATAGCGGGGTGGAACTTTGAGAGTGTGGTAGGGAGATACACAAGGGTAACAATCGAACCAAAGAACATCGTTAAGATAACTACTGTGACTGAAGTGTGTCCTCAGGCTACTGTGGTTTTGTAGTTTCACTTCATGTGAAGGCAATGGTATTTGAATCCTGACACCTTCGCCGATTTGTGGTCTGGGAATTAGATTTGTTATGTCTTGTTTTCTTCTTTGTAAAACATATGCTTTATTAGGGAATACTAATGAGTTTACCTGCACTCAATGAGTTCTTATTTGGTTCATAATTAATAATTAATAATTCAAACACGTTAATACTGCCTCCAACCCCTGTCCCTGTCCTCCCAATCCCCAACATACCCACAGCCACAGACACTAAAAAAAACAAAGTCTGGTAAATGGGGGAGCAAAATGTTTCAAAGGTGAAGGCCAAAGTGGATATTGAGGGGCTACTTCTACATTTACGTTAATTCAGGCAGGAGTGTTGATGCCTTGGGAAAAGACAGAGATGGCTGTGGTGGTGGAGGTTCAATTAAATGGGCCTGTTAAGGCGAATGCTGACATTTTAAGAATTAGTTTTAAATTTAATAATTTCTGATTTACAAAGTAAGTTGCAAAGATATTTCACAAGAATCCATACACATCTCATTCAATTATCCACATTTTAAATGTCCTACATTCTTACCATCATCGTTGCTAAGAGCTTCTGAACAGCAAGGGAAATAATAAATAGAATAAAAAGGAAAACTACAGAATAGAAAAAAATATTTGCGAACTATATATCGGAAAAAGGGTTAATCTCCAAAGCATATATAAGGAACTCATAGAACTCAATAGCAAAAAAGTAAAAACTAATAACCCAATGAAAAGTTGACTAGGGAGTGATTTAGCATTTCTTTCAGGAAGATATAAAAATGACCAATAAATATCTGAAAAGAAAATGCTCAGTGTCACTCATCATCAGGGAAATGCAAATCAAAACCACACCGAGATATTTCCTCACGCCTCTCAGGATGTGTTATCAAAAAATTGAAAACAAAAACAAAACACAACCAAAAATGAAAGACAGGTGTTGGGGAGGATATGGAGAAGTTGGAACCCTTGCATGCTCTTGATAGAAATGCAAAATCGTGCAGCTGCTGTGGAAAACACTATGAGGACTCTTCACAGATTTAAAAATTGATTTTTAAATCTATACTATATGATTCAGTAATTCTGCTTTTGGATATTTGTCCAAAAGAATTTAAATCAACATCTCAAAGAGAAATTAGCATTTCTATGTTTAATTGCAAAACTATCCGCAATAGTCAAGATGGACAGAAAATACGTAAAGGAAATGTGGTATATACATACAATGGATTACAATTCAGCCTGGAATAAAGAAGAAGTTCTGCAATATGTGACCACGTGGGTGAACTTTGACGACTTTATGCTAAATGAAGGAAGCTAGCCACAGCAATACAAATACTGCATGATTCTACTTATGTGTGATACCTAAAATAATCTAATTCACAGAATCAAAGGGTGGAATGATCATTTTCAGGGCTTGGGGAGAGGAAAATGGGGAGTTACGAATCAATGAGCATAGAGTTACAGTCATACAAGTTGAATCAATGCTAGAGAGCTGCTGTATAGTTGATTTTGTAATCAACAACACTGTGAACACTGTGTTGTACTCTTAAAAACCTCATAGGAGTGTAGACCTCACGTTAAGCATTCTTACTACAATAATAATATGATAAAAAAAATCAATAGTACATTATGATCACTGAAATCCAAACTTTATTTGGATTTAATCAGGTTTTTGTTTGTTTGTTTGTTTGCTTGTTTGTTTTTATTTTTTTTGCATTAATTCCCTCTTTCCTTTCTGAGATCCACTCCAGAGTACCATATTGCATTTATTTGTCACAATTCCCTGGTTTTCTCTAGTCTGTGACAATTTTTCACTCTTTTCTTGTTTTTCTTGACTTTGGCAATCCTAAGGAGTTCTGCCGAGGAATCTTGTAAAATGCTTCCAAATGTGGTTTGTGATGAATTTCTCAAGTAAGATGGGATTATAGATTTTGGGGGAAAGAATATCACAGAATCAAAGCTTTTTTCATCACATCCTATCAGGGAGTAAATAACATCTACACTATATCACTGAAGATGGTCTCCTTCATCATTTGCATAAGTATTGGCCAAGTTACTCTACTCTAAACTTGGATGTGGAATTTGAAATGCAGAAGAGTTAATAACAGCTGTTTCTGCATTGTTCTGTCTAGTTTCTTATTTGAAACTATAGTCCTTGTTTTCTTCAATGAATATGTATTATTTCAACAATTCAGTTTCTAAAAGCAATTTATGAGTTAGATGCAGGTGATATAATTTTCCCTAATGATTTAGAAGAAAATGCATCTGTCACAGTGACACAAGGGACAGTGTTTCAAATAATTGTATGGCTTGAGGTTTACCGAGTAATACTCCAATTAAAATTCTCTGTAGTCTACATCCTCATAGTCATGGAGGCAAATATAAGACCTTGAGTCCGGGAGAGCATAGGCTGCGGATACAGCTTTCAGTTTTTTCTTCACGTTCTCTGAGATTTTTTATATCTTAGAAATTTAATGCCTTTTTACTGACATACTCATAAAAAATATACCACCACTTCCATACAAACCTTAAGTCTATTGTAACTTTAAAGAATGTTTGATGACTGAGAAGAAAAGTGCCTGAGTTTCATCAATCATAAAAAGAAATTCTCAGTAAATTAATCAAAAGCTGCTGGTTTCAGGTCAGTTCATTTGTCTTTTGGTATCTTTCAACTTAGATAGAAAACATGGAGCTTCTGCTCATATGGACTATTCCAAAGATTATAGATGACTATTTTTTTTATCGGTAAGAGACATTTTAATTTTCACTCACAAGAGCACGCAGTATTTTTGAGAATTCAGTATTTTTAAATACAGAAACTGGAAGCAGTGACCAATGGGGAAAGTTGCAGAAAATTTATGAGATATTTGTTCATTTTTGAAGTCTCATGGGCCTATTTTCAATTTGAGTATAAAGGAAATCCAAACTCAATTTTCACCAAAATCATTTTCAATTTTAAGTCTTTTTCTAAGTATTTTCTATTGACCTAATAAGTGTGCCAATAAGCCAGAGAGTAGTAGCAATCTCCCTAATATGCCAAAGTTTTGTTAGTGTGTTCAGATATAGAAGGGGACTCGTTAACACACTTTTTCAATGTGTTCGTCAAACCCCTCTTTCTATTGGAAAGAATGTGGTGATGACGAATGCTTTACAACTGGGGTTGCTTATAGTGTATGAAAAGGTAGACTCTCATGGAGCTGAGTCCGGAGCCTGACACATGTTCCAGTCAAAGCTAAGAGGAGAGAAAAGATCATTGATAGAATTCTGCTGCAGCCTCGTGTCCTTATCTTTGGTCCATTCATTTTATAGTCTTATTGCTGTCAACTCCTTATCCTCCCCATGTTTGCCTCTTCTTAAGAGAGATCTTACTTCTTGTTGGTTAGGAAAATTTGTAATTTTTATTGTACTATAGAACATATTTTGTACGATACTATAGTTAGTAAATAAGTGACATTTGTTTCTCAAAAAATTATATATATATATATATATACACATTAGATTATATTTAATTATATATTCAAAATTTTGTTATATAATCAGAATGCAAAACCTAGAAGTACATTAATAAATAATGAAATTCAGTTAACTTGAATAAAAAATAATAACTTAACCAAAATGTTGATTAAAAGACCCACAAAATTAACTCAGGGGGCAGTGTACCATCAATGGAGATTTAGATAGAGGCTACATGATCATTTCATGGATAAGATTCTTAGTGACTTTTGAAGCATTAGGTGCAAGGCACGGACTAAATACATTTTAGTATTTATTCCAAATCATAAATTTAATGAGCATTTACTTCTGTGTTTTACCTAGAAATGGTTGAACATGTAAAAACAAATAATACTAAGATTTATGTGGCATCATGTGCAATGCCAAGTGGTCTCCTAGATCCTTAGTGTAATTCTTAGGACCATAACAAGGTACTCTGTGCTTCTGCTGTGTTTCTCTTGCTTCTGTTTTTCACAGTTTTTTCTGTACCCTAAATTTATATTTCAGTTCTATATTAACATGAACAAGAGCTGAATTTTAATCAATACGATTACTAGATATTTTCTAAGCCAGTGTTTTTCTCCATTTAGCATGCATCAAAGTCACCTGGACAGCTGGTTAAATCCCAGATCGTGGGCCTCACCCCAGAGTTTCCTATTCAGGAAGTCAGTGATGGAGCTAGAGAATTTGTATTCCTAACAAATTCTCAGATGCGCCTGTTATTCTGCATCAACTTCACGGGGACGCATAACTTCTTTCTTGTTTCTGTTTCTTCTTTGTAATCAATTTTACTTTTCAGGAATAACTTCTGGCTCTTTATTTAACAGGTATCATAATGTTATCTGAAGGAAATCAAAGTATCACACACACGTTTATTCTCCAGGGTTTTTCAGAATACCCAGAACTCCAGGTTCCACTCTTCTTGGTTTTCTTGTCTTCCTACATAATTACTGCAGTGGGAAATTTAGGTATGATAATCATCATCAAGATCAATCCAAAACTCCACACGATCATGTATTTTTTCCTTAGTCACTTGTCTTTTGTAGATTTCTGTTTTGCCACCGTCGTTACACCTAAACTTTTGGAGAACTTGATTGTGGAAGACAGAACCATCTCTTTCTCTGGTTGCATTATACAATTTTGTTTTATTTGCATATTTGGAATAACAGAAATTTTCATGTTAGCAGCAATGGCCTATGATCGTTTTGTGGCAGTTTGTAACCCTTTGCTATATACCACTGCTATATCTCAGAAGCTTTGTGTTCTGCTGGTGGCTGGGTCTTACTCATGGGGTATAGTGTGTTCCTTGATGCTCACATATTTTCTTTTTGGATTATCCTACTGTGAGCCTGGCATTATAAAAAATTTTATCTGTGACCACTCTGTAATTGTTTCGATCTCCTGTTCGGACCCCTATATCAGCCAGATGCTATGTTTTATTATTGCCACATTCGATGAGGTGAGTAGCCTGTTGATTATTCTGACATCCTATACACTCATTTTTATCACTGTTATGAGGATACCTTCTGCAAGTGGGCGCTGGAAAACCTTCTCTACCTGTGCCTCCCACCTGTCAGCCATCTCTATCTTCCATGGAACCATGCTTTTTCTTTACTGTATCCCTAATTCTGAAACTTCTTGGCTCACCGTTAAAGTGGGTTGTGTGTTCTACACAGTGGTGATTCCCATGCTGAACCCATTGATCTACAGCCTGAGGAACAAAGATGTGAAAGACGCATTTAGAAAATTTGTTGTCGTAAAATTTCTTGTCAGTTAATATAATATTGTTAGACTCATTATTTTATTCCCCAAAGTAATTGATTTACTATGATACAGATTGTTCAATTCTTGTAGTACAATTGTGATTCAAATCATTTAATAAATAAGCTATTAGTTAACACATCTATGGTAGCACATTTTATGATTATTGATTTTTGTGTATATTAGTGTTTAGTGAAATAATTAAACTACACGTAAAAATATTTTAAAAAATTACAGAAGATATTTTGCTATATTGGTCAATTATTTTTAAAGGCATTCTCTCTTAATGTAATTTTATATGTATGTTTCCAGAGTAGAATTAATTCCCAGTTAGTCAAATATATGCAGATCTAAGATGCTTCAATAAACCTTAGAATTGTAATCAAGAAGCTCCTACTACAGAGATGGCTTTAATAAATGCTTTAGCTTACTGTATCTTGTATAATAACCAACTTTTGCTATTTTTGTGCTGAATGGCAGCATTTTACTTATTCATAAATGTTATGGCTTTTGACTGACAAATAAAATTAAATAAGGTATTATTCTGCTTTACCTAAATGTATATCTTATTTTATTTAAAAAGTTTGATTAATTAAGGTAGTGGGATATTATTGCAAGAGTCTCAAAATGGATTTAAACACATGGTCATTTAAGTTTCAGTAAACATGTCATTATAACTTAGTGAAAAAAAGTAGAATTCCCAACAAACAATACTGAGATAATTGGATATGCATAGGGATAAATGAGACTTAGCTTTTACTTCACACCATAGACAACTATTTCCTTGAATTAATTGAAATGGATTATAGATCTAAGCATACAAATTAAAACTATAAAATTTTAGCACAAAACATAGAACATTTTCTAAAATTTAGGGTGGAAATTTAGATAAAACCCCCAAAAAAGGGACCACCAAAAATTGATGAAAAGAACTACATCAACATCAAAAACTTATGGTATAAGTCTCTTAATGATGAAAGACATCATTAAGAAAATAAAAATATAAGCCATAGTGAGGAAATATTTTCAATATGTATGTTTGGCAAAAGACTAGTATGTAAAACATATAAATAACTCTTTATATGCAAAACAATAAGACAATCTAATAAAAGAGTGGTGAAATATTTGAGCAGACACTTGACCAGATACATAAATCTTTTAAACACATGAAAAGATACCAGACACCGTTACTCATCAATAAAGTTCTTATTAAAACTACAATGTAATACCACTGCACACCTATTAGAATTGCTAAGCATTAATAAGATTTAAATATGAAGTATGCTGAAAATGTGGAGCAAACACTCATACAACTCAAAATTTCTTTCTTAGGTATTCACCCAGAAAAAATAAAATCAAATCTTTTAACTTAGGAGAAAATGTTCTCTGTGGTATATACAATAATATAGGGAAGGGACAAGAGTAGAGAGAATGGTAAGTGGAATATTTTTGTCCTTTTATTAACTTTTGGATTATGTTTTTTTAAAAAGTGATTTCCTTAAAGAGGTAGACTTTCTTTCATGAAGGGCTGTTGGTATAGACCTATCAATGATAAACAGAAAGATTATAGAAAACATATTATATACACATATGTATATGTACTTGTTAATTCCTGTAAATCTTCAACATTGCTCCTTTGATGACCTTCCCATAATATCTACATTACCAAGACTTTGAAAATTACACTGTTGATGTATAATTGTCCTGTCATGTAATTGTCCTGGTTTTTAAACAAAGAAACTTGGAAAAATGATTTGTAATAAAAGCACAGGAAGGACTGTTGGAATAAAGCGGGGAGAATAGTTTTTCCAGAGATTAGTGAAGAAGCCATTAACATCATTGAGTTGGAGGGAAAAAGTTTTCTTAAGGCTCAGCCATCTTGTAATTCAAAACCCATCCCATGTAGCTGGGGTTTTAATTGAGGACTGACAGATATATGTCTCCCTCAGATCTGAAAGGCTAATATAAAAGATTGAATTACATCCTTCTGAAATGAATTTAGTTCTTTCAAGTGCTGCTTAATAACCAGACAAATATTATGAAGGGGAGATGTTCAAGATTTGTGGAAGTTCTCAGTCCTCTAGTAAAATGTTTCCTTCTAAGCACCATAACATTTGGGGCATTTTGATCTACCTTTCTGGTTCAGATACCCAGCCCCCAGCATGCCATTCCAGAACTCAGCAAATGCCCTGTGGGGAAAAGTGGTCATGAATTTGGGGTTTCCTTAATTTTCAATTTATCACTAAATTCTTGTGTGCCTAAAAAACACTGCTGGATGTCTTGTTTTCCCAAGAGTATCTCTTTGCAAGGGCCAAACTGGAAACTCAGCTTACATCTCAAATCAGAAAACATGTGCAGTGAAACAGCTGGTGGCTGACAGCTGATGAAGGAAGATCTCTTTCCTTTCTGAAATTTTAACTCTATAGTCCTAATTGCTTCCATGGCTGTCATTTAAAATATCATATTACAATTTACCTTTTAAAAAAAGTTATTTCAGAGGAAATGTCAGTCTGTAGGAATCTTCTGGATCTTACCTGAAGCAGAAGACCATGACTGACTCTCCAATAAAAAAGGAAGGTAGAAGTCAATGAGTGACATAGTTAAATTAGAAAAGAAAATAATTGTGGAACTATGATCTTATACCTAAGAAATATTCTTTGAAAATATAGATGGAACAAAGTGTTTTCAAGGTTAAAGAGCTAAAGGAATGCCTTTAGTGGACTTCCAGGAAAAGAGATCATAGAAATTTTCAAGCAGAAGGAAACGAGATGAAGAATTACTGCAGACCATGGAAAACTCAACCAAATAGCCCATAAGCAGGTGAAAAGTTTTGCTTAGGATTATGTCAACTCTTCAGCCTCTGTTATGATATAATTTGAAAAAATCTCTACCACCTGAACATGTCACAGACCACACACCAGTCAATAACATTGATAGCATTGTACTAACCACATAAAATAAACAGGAGGTGCCTAGTATGCTGAAGGCCTTAGTTAGACAGAGAGGACCAAAGAGATTCAGGGACCTGCCATTTCAATGATGCATTTAAGGGGTGAAGTAATCAGAAGAATTCTAGGGTGTCCTCTCCAAAATCAAAGCCAAATTATTGCATCTTGTGTCTCCTACTAGCAGTGAGGAGGCTTAGCTCTTAGAAGATCTCTTTTAAGGTTTCAGAGGCAACACATTCCACAGCTAGGGATTCTGCTCTGAGCCCTATACCAGATGTGATAGGTAGTCCTTAAGAAAATTGGTTATCACTTCCTGGTGTTTAGATCTGTGTGATCACCTCCCCCTGTGTGCCGCAAAGCCCTGTGACTTGCTTCTAGCTCATACGATGTGACAAACCTAATAGGATGTCATTCTCCTGGTTAGGTTATGTTATGTTACATAGGAAGGTGAAAAATTCTGCAAGGCCCAAACTCTGTTAATTTTGAGTTATTTAATGAGATTTTAACCTTGGTGGCTTTGGTTCAATCAGTGAAAGCCTTGGAAGAGGGACTGGACCCTCCATGACAGTAGAAAGAATCTTCATTGCTGGCTTTGAAAAAGACTCCACGTTGAGAGGGCCTCTGGGGAGGGCCATGCAACAAGGAACTGTGAATGGCTTCTAGGATTTGAGAGTAGCTGCTGATCAATGGCCAGTAAAAGAATGGGTACCTAGGTTGTATATCTGCAAGGAGATGATGTCTACTGACAACTCGAGGAGCCTAGATGGAGATTTTTTCTCCAGTTGAGCTGCTTGAGAGCACAGATTTGCTGACACCTGAGTTATAGCCTAATGACACCCTGGCAAGTCCAGAAAGCTCAGCTGAGTGGTGCCCAGACAGCTGCCCTACAGAAACTGAGATATAAAAATGTGTATTAGTTTAAGCCATTGAGTAGGTGGTATATTTGTTATATAGCATAGAAAACTCACATACCAGGTGACACAGAAGGTTGCTAGCTTTGAGTGACTGGCGCAGAAATTTGGTCCAGAGCTGGTCCAGGGTGCAGAGGTGTCAGCAGTGGGGAGCAGATGCAGGGTGGAACTCTAGCCAATCTCAATGGGAGAATAACAATGCAGATTCCTAGGATTCTGGAGCAAGGCCATTCCATCTACAATAAATAATTTTATGCATGTGCTAAATAGCCTCTGTTGTGTTAGGGCTCCCTGGTAGAGAGTCTAGCAAGGGATAGTTAGGTTGTCAGGGGCCCAGGGAAAGCATAAGTGGATCCAATAGAGTGGTATTTGAGTGTAGTGAAACCTATGGATTGGTTGGCACCAAGTAGTTTTAGAGAGTTAAACAAGCTTCCAAAATACATTAGCCATTTTTAAAGAAGGTATAGACACAAAGAGATAATATGATTCAATTGCATTAATATAAACTTGGAAGAGTAGATTGCCTGTATTTGGAAGAAAACAGAAATTAGTTTTAATGAAGTAAATCAATATCTCCAAGGACGATAATAATTATGTAATGCTAAATGAAAAAGCCAGAATCCAAGTTCTATTGTTTATATGTCTCAAGACACAGAAATAATACAGTCACAATACACAGATAAAGACAGAAAAATTATACAACAAATGTCAATAGTAGTTATCTCTAAATGGTTACATTTAAGCAGATTTATCTTTCTTTTTGCTGTTTACTAGGTCACCATGTTTTCTGAATCAATTTGTTTATTTTCCATAATTACATTTAAAAAATAAATTTATGTAGTAGGTTTGATGAAGCACTGTCTCTAGCGGTTTAGAAGAAATTGCATTCTAGTTAAAAGGCACATAAGAGAGCATTCAATCTAATTTTTGAGTGTGTGATATGAAAAAAAAATTCAGTTAAGTTTCTCTAGGGTCTAAATCCCTGAGATCGTCGAGGCATATACATAAGCCCTATATTTTGCTCCTAGTGGTCAGATTTACCTCCCGACTCAATCTCTCTCTGTCTCTCTCTCCTGTCTTCAAGTTTTATTGGATATTAAGAAAGAAATGTATTGCCATCACATTAATTAAAATTTATTGTGAATTCCTGCTATACTTACCAGCTCTTTAATATTTTTAATAACAAGAACAGGATTTTCAGGTGAGTTGGCTTCAGGTTGGGTGATCTAGCTTGTGCTCTCGCTCACTGATATGGGGCCATTGCAGTCCCTCAAGCTTTGAGGCAAGGAGTACTCTGTTAGTCTAACTGCCATAATATCTCCTGAGTCCATCTTCCTGAAGGCTCACGTTCCTCAGCTATAATCTCTTCTCCTTTCCTTAGGGTATCATCCTTAGTTTTGCTTTTATCTGAGACTTTCTTCCTCATCCTAAAATTTTATGAAAAGAAAATGAGAATAGTCATGTATAAAGTAATAGCGAACACAATAGAACATAAAATCTTGATTTCATGAAAGTGAAGTTCGTAGGAATACCCAGAATATGGAAAATATTGCTGAAGTGAAAAGGGAAAGTTTTTTTTTTCTTTTTTTTTGTGGGAGTAGGTTTCATTGAACACTTTGTGTATTGCAAGGTATATATCACTACACTACAAAAGGGGGGATATTCCAAGTAAAAGATAAGAAAAATCAAATCAGCTAAGGTATAAATGAGCATGTGTTATTTATTGTAAGCTGAGAATTATTGGCATGATTAAAGAAAGTTGAATACTGGAGGCTTAGGGTAAAATAGCAGGAAAATTCAGATTTGAAAAATTAGCAAATAGGGAGAAATTAAAGTTTACAGAGCCAAAGGCTGTTGTAATAACCACAGTAATCAAAGGAATAAGAAACTAACATTCTCACAGTGCTGGCTAGCAGCACCACAGGGAAGCTGTCTGGGCCTTAGCTATGATCATACACCTGAGTAATGATTGCAGTTTGCTAAGGCACCAACTGAGATTAAAAGGACAAGAAAGGGTCAAATAATAACAAGAAAGTGCAAGGGAAAACAGACAATTCTTTTGGTGAGATAAGACAAACAGGGTCAAGAGAAGACCCAGGAAAGAGAGCTGAGCTAGGCTTTGATGTTCCCAATTGTGCACACATGTTCATTGCTGTCCATTTTCTTTCATAATCTTTCTCAGGTTTTTAAAAATAATATAAGGGTTTAAAAAGAATAGCAATTAATCATAGCATTCAGAATAAAAAGGGCGGAGGGTAGGGGAACCTGGACTCCATGATCATCAGATTCTGTACTAAGATTATTAACATTGTTTCCTAATTTAATTTTTATAAACCTATGACATATGTATTATCATGTCAATATTACTGATAAGGGAATTGAGGTTTAGGAAATTCAAGTAGTTCATCAAAGACTGCACTGTAAATGATAAAACCTAAAATTGAATTTAAATATATGTTTTTAAACCCATGTTTCTTTAATGATGCTGATCTCTCATTAGCTCTTTGTCACTCTCCTGCTGATTTCCTTTTCCTCATGTAAAAAATGCATATTTTTGAGTGTCAAAAAATGGCATTTAGCTAAAAAATGGCATTTAGTTATGAAGAGGATAATAGTTTCTAACCTGATCAGGTCAGATAAAACTGAAAAGGTGTCTTTGTTTATGAGATTTATAATAATTGCCTTTTATTAACTTGAACATTTCAGACATGTGCTTATTATTGGCTAGTTTATTTTTAAAACCATTATTAGATGATTAAGGATATTTCTGTGGTTATGAATTGCTTATGAATATGAGATGATTTCATTTTCTCAAAGTGACACCTACAAATATAACAAAGATTGCATGACTCCAACAAAATAATAATATATGTAGCTTTAATCAAAACTCTTCTTTAGAACTCAGGATAGCATAGATGGTAGTGGCTGTGCATGCCTTCTCTAGCGATGACTCCAAAAGTACAACAAAACTACAGAGCAAACAGTATACAAAGTCATTAGAGGCCTGGCTGATGAGAAGTCCTATAGGTCACCTCAAATAACATGTCATCTCAAAACAGTAGGAAGGGTGAAGATTCAAAACATCCTGGTTCCACAACTACGGGTGGCAATTGGGACTTGGGAGGTCTATTTTGGCTGCAGAACTACCTCTCCTACCTGAGGATGGAGGGGTCCTGACCACACTCTGGGATCCTGGCCACACACTGGTATCCTCAGCCCAGGGTTCCAGTGCTGAGAAGATAAGTCCTCACAACCTCTTGCTGTGAAACCAGCAGAGGTTGTGGCTGAGTAAGCCGGAGGGTTGAGGGAAGTGGAGACCATTCCTCTTAAAGGGCCCTTCCCAGTCTTACTCGCTGACAGACTCCATCGCTCTGAGTTTCAGAGCTGACAAACTTGCTTGAGGAGACCCAGGGACATACAGAGAGGCACTGAGATGTCAGGCTTCAGGGCTGGAGGGCGGCTTGCTCTGGGGCAGAGGTGCAGAAAGAAGCCATTATTCCTTTGTTGAGTACATTCTCCTTTCAGCCTGCAGATGCAGGAGCAACGCAGGTTGCTCTGCCCAGGGAATTCCCTGAGACTTCACCTCTCCCAACTTGTGGGTACATCCAAGCTGCTTTCAGTGATTTATTTCATACAAATGACCTGTCTTGGCTCCTGCTGTGAAATTTCATAAAATCACTCAAAGGCTCACAAAACCCAAAGAAGTAGCATCTGGCTTCAGCTTGTCCTGTATCTCTTGCTGAGCAGCCCCAAGCCTCGCAGCAGTGGCAGCCTGCCTTAGTTTCTGACTTGGCTTCTTGAGGAACCTCTAAGGCCAGCATGTGTGGCAGCCATATATAGATCATTTGGTGACTCCTACCAGGTGGCCCCAGAGGTGCACAGGCTAAAGGTAAACCTGGCCTGCAGCTAAACCCCTCCCAGGTCTGTGCCAAGAGACACTTATTACATAAAGCCACTCTACTAACACCGGAAGACTAAGGTGCCCTGCTTAATATATAGAAACAGACACCTGGAGGCGGACGAAATGGGGAGACAAAGAAGCATGTCCCACATGAAAGAACAAAACAAAGCTCCAGAAAAATAATTCACCAAAATGGAGATAAGCAATATACCAGATGCAGAGTTCAAAACACTGGTTATAAGGATGCTCAAGATAAGTATAAGAGTAGATTAGCTCAGTGAGAACTTTAACAAAGAGATAAAAATAAACCCCATAAAAATGAAGACGGAAAACATAATAGGGAGCCAGTCAGAAATGATGAATACAATAATGAAATGAAAAGTACATTAGAGGGAATCAATAGAGTGGATGAAATGAAGGATTGAATTGGTGATACAGAGGATGGGGTAGCAGAGGATGCTCAATCAGAACAGTAATAAAAAAATGAAAATAGTTTCCTCTGGGACAATATCAAGCGTTCACATCATAGAACGAGAAGAGAGGAATCAAGGAACTAAAAACCTTTTTGAAGAAATGATGGAAAACTTCTATAACCTGGTGAGGGGAATAGATATACAACCCCAGGAAGTTCAGAGAATCCTAAATAAGATGAACTGAAACAGGCCCACAACAAGACACATCATAATTAAAATATCAAAGTTTAAAAATTCAAATAGAGAATCTCAAGAGCAACAAGAGAAAAGCAGTTACTTACCTACAAGGGAACACCCACAAGATTGGCAGTTGATTTCTCAACAGAAACTTTACAGGCAGGAATGACTTGGCACAAAATATCCAAAGTGAAGAAAACCCAGGACCTATGACCAAGGTTAATTTACCCAGCAAAATGATCATTTAGACTGGAAGGACAGATAAAGAGCTTCCTAGATAAGAAAAGGCTAAAGATATTCATTGCCACCAACCCAGTATTATAGAAAGTGTTGGAGGGACTTCTTTAAGAAGAAGAAAAAAATATGTATGAAAAAGTTTAAATAAAGAATGGCAATAACTACATGTCTGTTAAAGAGTACTTCAAATAAAAGTTAAGTGCTCCAATCAAAAGATAGGGTGGCTGAATGGATAAGAATACAAGACCCTTATATATGCTGCCTTCAAGACACTGACTTCAGATTAAAAGACACACACAGGCTAAAAGTAATGGAATGGAAAAAAAATTCATAATGAAAATAGAGGGTATTGTGCTGCTGAGTGGGGTAAGTCAGATCTAGAAAGACAAATGCTGTATATGATTGCACATATGTGTGGAATCTAAAGAACAAAATAAACAAAAAAACAGAAACAAACTCATAGATACAGAAAACATTTCTCAGGTTACCAAATGGGAGGGGTGTTGGGAGGAATGGTAAAAAAGGGAGAAGGAATTAAGAAGTACAAATTGGTAGTTACAAAATAGTCATGGAGATAGAAACTATAGCATAAGGAATATAGCCAATAATATTGTAATAACTATGTACAGTGTCAGAGGGACACTAGATTTATTGGGGTAATCACTTTGTGAGTTATATAAATGTCTGATCACTATGCTATATACCTGAAACTAATATAGTATTCTATGCCAACTATAACTGAAAAATAAAAAAAATATTATTAATAAAAAAATCCCTTCTATAATAATAGTTAGTGATAATGTTCCCATTACTGGAAATTTTTGAGAATGATTATGTATCATTGATGAGTATTACCATATTCTTGAGACTTTATCTGAAGAATATGGAAGGCCTGAGGAAAACACATTTTAAGTTTACTCTTTATTTAAGAGATGCTTTGAGTATTTAATGTTATAATATGCTTAGTAAAGTTATCGGATTAAAAAATAATAATAGAAAGTTAAAAGATAATGGTCAAGAAACCTAGATGAGTATGTTGAGAGCATTAGTGACATTTAATAAGAAAACATTTAAGTAGGAAAGAACAGAGGAGCAAGGGAATGAGTTGTCAAAAATGCCGCCTCATTATTTTACCAGTTTCCTACATTGCTTTCGAACACTAAGGCAATTATTGTAGCATCAGGACGGAATCCATGGAAAGCTTAAAGATATAAAGGGCTATATTTCCTTCATATCCATATATTTTTTCAAAACTTGAAAATTCTCGAAGTGACACAAATGCCATCTTTCTTATGATCTTCACTTCGAACAGCATTAACTATAGAAGTATTATTGCCTTTAATGCTTTACTTCTCCTGACCTTTCCTTGATAACTTTTAGTGCTAAATTTATATTCATTGTTATATTGGTCCTATTAAAAAGCATGGATATTGACACTCAGGATCAACTTCAAAACCCAGCTCCTCACTGACAAGCTGTATAACCTAAAAAAAGTTCCTTCACTCACATATGCCTATTTTCTTTTGTAAAATATGGAGCTATTGTTTTATAATTCATAGTGTTATATAATACTGAAGTTAATATATCTTAATGTTTCAGCACAATGCCTGCTATAGGGTCAATGTTATATAAGTGTACTATCATCATCATTGTTATTATTTTTATCATTATTTCAGATTTTCTCCCACAAGAACCATGTTTATAACTAAAGAAAATCAGAGTTCTGGAGCCATATTCACTTTCTTGGGCTTCTCAGACTATCCAGAACTACAGGGGCCCCTGTTCCTGGTATTCCTGACCATCTACACGGTCGCCATGCTGGGGAACCTGGGCATGATCGTGGTCATCCGGATCAATCCCAAACTCCACAACACCATGTACTTTTTTCTGAGCCACTCGTCCTTCACTGATTTCTGTTATTCCACTATGGTCACACCCAAACTGCTGGAGAACTTGGTTGTGGAAGACAGAACCATCTCTTTCATAGGCTGCATCATGCAATTCTTCTTAGCTTGTATATTTGCAGTGACAGAAACATTCATGTTAGCAGTGATGGCATATGATCAATTTGTGGCAGTTTGTAACATTTTGCTCTACACAATAGTCATGTCCAAAAAGCTCTGCACATTACTGGTGGCCGGGTCCTATATGTGGGGTATAGTGTCTCACCTATTTTCTCCTGGAATTATCTTTCTGTGGGTCTAACATCATAAATAATTTTGTCTGTGAGTACTCTGTCATTGTTTCTGTTTTCTGCTCTGACCCCTACATCAGCCAGGTACTTTGCTTTGTCATTGCCATATTTAATGAGGTGAGAGCCTGATAATCATTCTCACTACTTATATTTTCATCTTTGTCACTGTCATAAAAATGTCTTCTGCTGGTGGGCGCCAAAAAGCCTTCTCCACTTGTGCCTCCCATCTGACTGCTATCACCATTTTCCATGGTTCTGTTTCTTTATTGTGTATCCAACTCCAAAAACTCATGGCTCATAGTAAAAATAGGTTCTGTATTTTATACAATGGTCATCCCCATGCTGAACCCTCTGATCTATAGCCTCAGGAATAAAGATGTGAAGGAGAGTGTCAGGAAATTAATGAAGCACTCAATACAATTTTGCTGAAGATTTGTATTTCAAAAAGGAATTTGATTTACTATAATAAAGATTGTTCAATGATTCTAGTAGAGATGATAAATCAAATTATTTAATCAATTGACCAGATTTTTTAATCTATTGTAATAAACAAGTTATTTGATCAGGTGATTTCTAGCTATGAACCATAAATCAAGTAATATAAGTGCTGTGGTTCGAATAGTGTCCCCCAAAATATCTATATCCACCCAGAACCTCAGCATGTAAAATTATTTAGAAACAGGATATTTACAGGTGTAATTAAGGATTGTGATGAAATTATACTGGATTAAGGTGGACCCTAAATCCAATGAGTGTGTTTTATAAGAGACAAAAAAGGATGCACAGAGACATACAGGGAAGAAGACTTTATGAACATGAAGCACAGACTGGCAAAGGTTACCAACCAGGGGTTCCATGAATCAGAGAATCTGAAGGATGCAAAGAAGGACTCTCCATTAACCTCTTCAGAGGGAGCATGCCCTGTCAACACCTTGGTTTCAGGCAACTGGTCTTGAAAACAGGAGGAGAAAGTTCCAATATTTTAAGCAACCAAGTTTGTGGTAATTTACTTGCAGCATCTTTAGGAAATTTAACAGTAAATATCATATCAAAAAATACTATATCTCTTAACTCATAAGCTGGTATGGTGAATTATTCTTTAAAACATTCTTCAGTTTAAGTAATGAAAATGTCAGGGTATAGAATTCTGAAAAGCTATCTGTGATGAAGAGTGTGAATATGGAGAAAGTAACAGTGAGAGACTAGAGACATTATGTCTAAGATCTGGCCAAGCTCTTGGCTTTTTTCTTTCCAAAGCCTTGTGTGCTTTAATTATAGTATAAGAAGTGATGTTAAACACAATAACTCTGAATAAAGTAAAAATGCTGACTTTATATTAATTTTTGGAAGGATTACCAAAGGGGACCAAAATGGAAAAATTATGCTTATTTCTGGGCTCTCAATTCTGTTCCATTGGTCTGTATATCTTCTGCCATTACCACACTGCTTTGGCACCCACTCAATAGGGACAACCTGCTGGGTGACCTTGTAAAGAGGTTGGTAACTTGCTTCAAATTAGTATATGCTTCCTGTGAAACCAAGAGATTTGCTGAATATTTGGTGATGGAAGGAAATTTAACTTTGTGTGGTGAACACACAATGCCATATATATATATATATATATATATATATATATATATATATATATATATATATATATATATATATAAATTTCAGAGAGCATTTTAGTTATGTGCACTCGAAGCCTGGTAAGCAATTTCAAGCTGCAGTTTTTCTGTACAATTTCCAAGAAATTTTAGTCATTAAAAAGGGCACAAGAGACTTGACATTTGTCTTAATTACCCATCTTGATGCTCGTGAGGAATTTCTTGATAGTGAGTCTCCAGAGTTTGAGTCCCTAGGGTTACAGAGATAGATGTAAGAGCTTTGGTGTTCCAGTTATACTTAGCTTACAGAAAAACAGGAGGGTGGTGGCCTGTTTCTCTGTAGCAGGTATGTTTATTTAGGTTTTCTTTGAAACAATGAACATATTTTCCTGATATGATAACTGGGTTTTTTTTTCTATGTCAGGTCACTGTAAATACTGTCCAATTCTGTCCAATTATATGGTAAAGAAATTAACTCAGTCCATTGATGAGCATTTCACAAAATATAAAAGTTTCCACCTGAAATTTGATATTTATTTGTATTTCTTGAGAACCTGAAGAAGTATTTATAGGATGGCTTCGCTTTTATAGAAGTTAACCCTTATACTATTAACCCTAATAAGGTAAACACTAGATTAGAGGTCAAAAGAAGCCATTGCCTTCCTCGGCCCCTGAGCAACTAAGATATTCAATAGAAATAATCTTTGGTGAACAAAGGTGCTAAAATAGAATTGATATACTTTCCCCCCCACCCTAGATTTCTTCAATATTTTACTTTATCCTTAGAATAGACACATATTCTGTTTAGGATTTTCATCGATTTATACATAAAGGCAAAATACAGTACAGTATATATTCTTTGAGGCAAACATTTCACATTTTTATAGACTTTCATTATAATTTATATGCTAACATCTTTTATCAGTTATGTGCATGTTATGCTATTAGCTAATGTGGGTGTACACCCTTTAACAAAAATATTTTTTATGAAAACACAAATTGCAACAGAAATGTGAAGACATTTTAGCGACTCAGTTGGCTTGGTTTATCCATAGCAGCTATTTGCATGAGCCATGTTCAGTCTTGAAGAAATGAAGACCCATAACTTTTTTGTCTGCCATAAAAAGTAATGGCATGTTTGTCACTCACTGACATAAATCTTGCTTTTGACAGGAGTTACTCTCTTCCCCCACCTGCCCTTAAAAGATGTTATGATGGCTGCAAAAAATCTGAGTGTGGAGACAATCTTTGTCCTCTTGGGCTTCACAGATTACCCAGAGCTGCAGATTCCTCTCTTCCTTGTGTTTCTTATTATGTACATAATGACAGTGGTAGGGAATCTTGGAATGATAGTAATCATCAAGATTAACCCCAAGTTACACACTCCCATGTACTTTTTCCTTAGTCACCTTTCTCTTGTTGATTTTTGTTACTCTTCCATCATTACTCCCAAGCTACTTGAGAACTTGGTCATGGCTGATAAAAGCATCTTCTTCTCTAGCTGCATGTTACAGTACTTCCTGTCCTGCACTGCTGTGGTGACTGAGTCCTTCTTGCTAGCAGTAATGGCCTATGACCGCTTTGTGGCCATCTGTAATCCTCTGCTTTATACAGTGGCCATGTCACAGAGGCTCTGCAACCTGCTGGTGGCTGGGTCATATCTCTGGGGTATGTTTGGCCCTTTGATACTTCTTTGCTATGCTCTGCAACTAAACTTTTTTGGAAATAATGTAATCAACCACTTTTTTTGTGAATATACTGCTCTTATTGCTGTCTCAAGCTCTGATATACGCATCCCCCACCTGCTGCTCTTTGGTTTTGCCACCTTTAATGAGGTAAGTACACTACTGATCATCCTCACTTCATATGTGTTTATCTTTGTGACCGTACTGAACATCGATTCTGCCAGTGGGTGTCGCAAAGCCTTCTCCACCTGTGCTTCCCACTTAACTGCCATCACCATCTTCCATGGAACCATCCTTTCTCTCTACTGTGTACCCAACTCCAAAAACTCTCGGCAAACTGTCAAAGTGGCTTCTGTCTTCTATACAGTAGTCAATCCCATGCTGAATCCTCTGATCTACAGCCTGAGGAACAAAGATGTGAAGGATGCCTTCTGGAAATTCATAGACACAAAAGTTTCCTCTCACTGAACCAACCTCAAAAGATGTTTTCAATCCCAGTGAGCAACAGGCATAGAGCCTAAAATACTTCTAAAACCTATAGTACATATTTATTTGTAGTTTTTGTAGATGACTGAGACGTTAAAGTATTGTGAATTGGTTAGCTCAAACCCCTTGAAGATTCCAAAGAAGTTAATTCTGAGATGAATTCCACAGGATTTTAAATATAAAGCGTTTATATTTTCAAATTCTATAAAAACACTCACATAAAAATACTACATGCACAGTAGGTGATTCATGTGGAGAATAAAGTTATTTAGAGGAAGATCTTTATTCACCTTAGAAAGGCCTTTCTGATATGTTACTGCATCTGAGCATGAGTTTCTTGCCTTTAAAATTATTTGTGTTGTTTGTCACTGATGCATTATGCCTTTGTTGGAAGATCCAGGTGGATAGGCTATGTGATAAAAGAGGGAATGGTTCTGTTCTGACACCTTTCCTTACCTTGTGTGAGTTCTACGAATAAAGAGTCAGCTTTTGTTGGGCTAAGACACGTAACTGTTATGTCGGTGATAACACAGAAGGTCAAGAAACTGTCTAGAAATGACTAAAATAATTGATTTCAGACAGAAATTTAACCATTGATTCCAAATCTAGTGTCTTTTCACTATAATACCTCTGACGCTATTAGTTTGAGAGGTTCTAGAAATTAAATTTGTCCTTTGGAAATGACAATCACTAGAGTCATTTTGGTATTCGTAGATTATGCTTGGATATTACTTTTCAAAAGGCTGTATTATCAGGTCTGGAAATTCCTGTAATCATTATCTATTATAGTTTGTATTAAGACCAGGATGAATGCAATATACATTTTATCTGGCAATACTGAGGAATTGTATTTCAAAATTTCTGTTCTAATGTTTATATGAATGACTAAATAAGCACAAATATCCGGGAACAAACATTCTAAAAATTAATGCAAATTATAATAAGAAGGCTAATTCTATGAAATTTAAAATACAATATTATTAAAACAGTGTCATATTGGAACAAATATATGGTCCTATAAGAAAAAGATAAAATTAGATCTTTTTCTTATTTCATGTACCATAAAAGAGTCAGCAGATTAGATGAAAAAATGAAACTTTTTGGCAAGAACAACAGAAAAGAAATAAAAATGACAAATGGATATAATAATACATCCAGTAAGTGAATCTACAGGGAAACAAATATTTTCATATGTTGGGACAAAAAGATAGCAAATTACATGTGATTCAAAATAGTAGCAACATTAAATATAAATTTATCCTCTTTCAAAGCTTTCATAGTTTTAGAAATCTACCCCAAAGATACATTAGTGAAAAGTATAAATAACATATTCACAAACATTATTTATAATAATGACAGACTGGATAAAATCAACATGAAGGTGGTTAAATAAACTATGTGTCACCATAAAGAAGGATACAGTGAAATGGAGTGTACTCCAGAAAACCTTTCTACACAAAGTAGGAAAGTTTTTATAGTATGATAAACTGTGTAAAAATTAGGGAAAGGTAAAATAAAAACTGATAAAGATAGAGATGAAAGAAAACTTTTAGAAATGTGCCTCATAATTAATGTAGCTTTGATTTGAGGGAAATGTAATATTTAACGTAGTTTGAAAAACATACATTTATATTAAAAAGTATAGGAAAAACTTGAGATAGTCATGCTAAGTGAAATAAATCAGGCAGAAAGGGTTGAGGCCATATAATTTCAGTCATATGTGGGCTATAACCTGAAAGCAACAAATAAACAGAACAAACAAAAATTTATAGGCACAGACAACATTTTAGTGGTTACCAAAATTAAAGGGAGGAAGGGAGTAGATAAAGGTAAAAGGTTCAAATATATGGTAACAGAAGGAAATATAACTTTGGATGGTGAGCATACAATGCAATATACAGATGATGTATTATTTAATTATACATTCGAAACCTATATAAATTTACTAACCAAAATTACTCCAATAAATTTAATAAAAAAGTGTCTAAAATTTTTCTAAAAATTGAAAAAAGGTAAAAAATGAATAAATATGTATAATAGAACATGGTCACACAAGGTAAAACATTTTCTAAAAAGGATTTTAAATGTAACATTTTGAGTGTACTTCCCCATTATTTTAGTATAAAGTAAATAATTATTGAAATGTCACTGAAACTGAGATTATTGGCATAAGAGAAAAGTTACTGCTAAAGTAAGAGAGCTAAATAAAGTACTTTTTCAACTTGATTTAAATCTAGTTTGAAACATTTCTTTTTCTTTTTCTTAGAACAAATACCATTAATAATGACACCCTGGTAATAATGAACATCCTATTCCACAAATTTCCTCTGAAAGAAAATTTTTGTCCTCTAAACATAACCAGATCTTCTGAGAGAAATAGCTGATTTGAAGTCTGAGTTGCCTTGGGCAACTTAAGTTTCCAGAAAGCAAGAATACTACGAATAACTAGCTGTATCTTTTCAAAGAGACATAAGAGGCAATATGAAATGAATCCCACTGGCTTATGATTAACTTCAGAATACTGACAGTAATTAAAGCATCTTAGATGCTTAATTCTAAAAATTTAAATCTAGATACTAAAGGAAGAAAATTAATATTAATTACTATTAGAGGTTGCAAGGGATATCAAGTAATTACTCTGAAAACTGATCAAAGAAATAAATATTTATTCTGTTTTTCCTTTGTGAATTGTATCTCACAAAGGATTACCTAACAGTTAATAAGGGGAAAGTCAAAAAAAATAAAAGCAGAGAAAGGGTAAAATTAGTACATCACAATTGTAGAACTCCTAATTAAAAATGGGTCGATATAATTTGATAAGTATTAAAATCATTAGCAAAAAGTTGGTGAGAAATTTTTCAATGAAGTAATCATGTTGACATTACCTAAATCCACAGATCAGGGGAGCATTATTGAAAGTCATACAATCGGTTAACATGCTTCACAATTTGATGCAAATGGCAGTTGTCAGAACCACATGAATTCTTTCCTAAAAGAATGCAGTTAGTATTAATATGATGGCTAGGTGAAGGGCTTGGGGAGGGAGGGAGCAATTGGGGGAATCATTTTGTGAACTATATAGATGTCTAACCAATGTACTGCATACTTCTAACTAATTTAAATAAATAAAATTAAAAAAAAGAAATGAAAGAGCGAAACTGAACTAATTAAGATTTTTGATGCATCAATTAAAAAAAAATTGTAAAAAAACAAGTTAAATGACACCCAAAGAAGCAATTGAATATGTAGTATTCTATGAATGGTTTAATTTTTCCAAATTACCTGAATACACACATGTGTACACATACACACATACACACGCACACATGGAGAGCAGTTTCATAATAAAGGAAACATAATTGTAACAATTTTACGATTATGTTTATTTGAGTTTTGAGTCAAACTAACTGTAAAAATACGTCTTTGAGATAATTGGAAACATTGAAACATGGCTTTGGTATGAGATGACATTAAAACTCTAATATTACTCCTGTCAGGTGTAATTTTGGCATGAGTGTTTATTCAAATGTCTATTTTACTGGTTACACTATTTATAAAACCTTACTAATGATTTATTATTTCCTTAGCTAGTGGACTGATACTATTTTACAAATATAATTGTTTTAAATGACTCCAGTTTATAGGATAGGAGGTCAAGGACTCATATCAAAATGCTCTGACTTTTCAGGATCAGTTACACGTCACATGGTCCCATTTTCCAAGGCATACACAGAAATGCCTGGCCAAAAATAAATTTGAGACAGGAAAAAAGTCAGCATGGTAAGCAGATCTTGTAATTACTTGTTTTGAGGCTGTAACATTGGCTGAAATACAATGTTGTTTCCTTGAAAAATCTTCAAAAGACTTGAAGGGCTAAAATGACATTGATAAACCTTTTAGTTTTCTAATTCCACATTATATCTGCAGACCTGGAATTATTTAACAGTAGTTTCTTAATGAAAGTGTACTACAATGGTATTTTACTAACATCAACTTATGTTTTGTTACTTTTCTAAAGAATAACTAAATGGCATAAATACATCTTGAAAGGATACCTATAATACACCATGATAGGTTTTTTTTCTTTTTCTTTCAGTAATAAATAATGTCATTCTGAAATATTCATGATATGTTTTAGCAAATTGATTTATGAGGTGTAGAACATCACAGAAAACTGCAGAGTTTGGATCCATAGAAAACCGTCTATTTGAAATTAAGTTGTATTTGTTGTTCCCTTTGCCCTGTACTCAACACTCTTCTCCCAGTTATCTGCATAAGCTCATAACGATGCATGCTCAGATAGCACCTCACAGTGTTTTTCTCTAACCTCCCTATTTAAACTAACAACTTTGTATATATTTAGCATTATTATTGACAGGAAACAATTACATATTTATTTGTTTTTGTAGTCTCTATTAAATATAAATTTGTTGAAAGAGAGATTTTTTTTCTCTTTTCCCCCAATACCTAAGATAGTACCTGGCTCAGGATAAGCTGGTAATAAACATTTGTTTGAGGAATGCATAAATGAATGAATGAGGAATCCTGTGTCATAATATACTTGACTTCCTTTCCCTGATTCCTGTACCAGAAAGCTAAATTCACAAGATAGTCACCATTTAAATTTTGATTAGTGAATACACATCCTTCAACCAGTCTATACTCTATTTCATTGTTTGCTACTACAGAGAGATTATATATCTTTTGAGATAAAAGTTTTAATGTGATTAATAGCTGTATTATTTATGTGTTTTATTTGATGTAATTGCATATTCACATGCAGTTATATGAAATAATACAGAGAGGTCCTATGTAGCCTTTACATAGTTTTCCTCAATAGTAATATCTTTGGGGAACTGTAACAATAATATTATATATTATTCTTATATCAATATTCATTTCTAATTTTTTTTATTTTTCAGTTGTAGTTAGCATACAACATTATATTAGTTTCAGGTACAATATTTATATAACTAACAAAGTGATCATTCCAATAAATCTAGTACCCATCTGACACCATATATAGTTCTCACAATATTATTTACTATTTATTATATTCCCTTTGGTATACCTTACATCCCCATAACTATTTTGTAGCTACCAATTTGTACTTCTTAATCATTTCCCTTTTTCAACCATCTTCCAACCCCTTCCCATCTGGCAACCCTCAAAAAATTCTCATCCATGAGTTTGTTTCTGTTTTGTGTATTTTTTTCTTTAGATTCCACATGTAAGTGAAATAGTAAGGTATTTGTTTTTCTCTAGGACCCTCTAGGTCCATCCACATTGTTTCAGATAGCAAGATTTTGCTCTTTAAAATTTTTTTTGGTCTGAGCAGTATTTTATTGTGTATGTATGTATGTATGTATGTATATATATATATATATATATATATATATATATATATATATATATATATATATATATACCACTTCTTTATTCATCCATTCACTGAGGGACAACCAATTTGCCTTCATGTCTTGACTGGTGTAAATAATGCTGCAATGAAGATATAAATGTGCATGTCCCTTCAAAGTAGTATCTTGGGTTTCTTCAGATTAATACCCAGAAGTGGGATTACTGGGTCCTTCTTTGTCTCTTATTCTAGCTTTTGTTTTAAAGTCTATTTTGTCTGGTATAAGTATCACTACCTCAGATTTTTTTTT
This sequence comes from Macroglossus sobrinus, assembly GCA_004027375.1. Taxonomy (NCBI): domain Eukaryota; kingdom Metazoa; phylum Chordata; class Mammalia; order Chiroptera; family Pteropodidae; genus Macroglossus; species Macroglossus sobrinus. The sequence continues at coordinate 49,975 of PVKZ01003725.1, read as the reverse complement.
TCATTTCCTTTTCATAAATTATATCAATATTCTTATAAGCATAGCCTATTATATAATGAATATGTAAAAATGTTTATTGAGTGAAAGGACATTATAAAATTTTGGGAAAGCTACTTTTAAGATTTTTCTGAAGGAGAATATTTGAGATACTCTTTTCCATTAAAAAATAACCTGCAGGAAATTTTAACATGCTATATTTTATTTTGAAAATCCTAGATTTCTATTATAATAAACCTCACAAGTGATAGGAAATTCAGCAGAGCAGACATTAGTTTTTATTTTATTTATTTTATATTTTGTTTTATTTTATTTTACTGTTCAATTTCCAATAATCACTTCTTTTCAATAAAAACATCCTTATCCCTCTTTGTGAACTATCTCTTCCTTGAATTCAAATTCCTCACAGTTCTGGTACATTTGATTCTATTCACAGTTCCATGGAAGGTTACATATTTATCATTCAGTAAAGATTCATGGGACTTTGTGGTCATTGATCTAGGATCTTGAAATATAACAGTAAACAAAGAAATAAAAAAAATTCTTGTTTTTCTGGAATTTTTATTATAGCAGGGGGAACAAACAATATAATCAATGTAATAAATAAGCATTGAAATTTATTTGAATTATGATAAGTACTTTAACCACTAAAAATAGGTAATAGAGTAGCTCTGAAGCATGATAGCATGATCATTGATGGTTTTCCAAAAAAGTGGCATTTGAACAAAAACTTCAGGGAATGGATTTCGGTGTAGAGGAAACACTAGTAAAAAAAATGCAAGGAGGTAAAACTAGTTGGAGAAGACAGAGGAAGAAGAGCATAATAGGAGATATTTGAAGGGGATTAGATCATTTTCTTAATTGAATATTTAACTGTAAATATTTCTGCTTTAACTCTCAATGTACCATGATGACCTGATAGATCTCGCATTTCCCCAATATGGTAAAGAGTGGATAGTATGAAGGAAGAGGATTATTCGGCATATAGTAATCATTTGCTTAATATTTGATATGAAGACTTTTAAAATTATATAATTTTGATAACTGAAGGAAGGTATGAAAATGATCAGGGGGCTGGGAAAAGTGATTTTAAAATATAAATTTTCATATGAAGTACCCCTCATGCTGCTCCAGGTTTCCAGTACACAGGAATTACATCAGAGCAAGAGATTAATTTTAATTGTTTATTTCATGACCTCAGGAGCATGAAGCAACAGAGAGTCTCTAGGGTTCTTATCCCAAAGGTTGTGACTATAGATATAAGAAAATATGCATCACATCCAAGCAGGAGAGGTCCTACCTTTGCCTTCAGCAGGTTTGTTTTAAGATTCTAAAGACAGTTTGACATTAATTTCAATAAAGGGTTTCTAAAAAACGATGTGGGAATGGAAAATAAACCTTTAGATCTAGGCAGTTCTTGAGAAACAATTAGTCATTGTGGAGGTTACATATCTGAACATATAAGGAAGAGCTTTGCATTAGAGGGCCTGGCTCAGCTGAGCTCCCCAATAACAGCTCCACGAGCAGCAGGACCCACTGTGAGGAAACGAAGAGCTTGGAGAATTTTGGAAATTTGTATTGTCTTGCTTCTTTACATTTTTAAAAGGTTAGTCAAGGTAGAATAGACAAGAGTTAAAACAAATAAGGAGAGATTGAATAGATTCTCTAATGAAAGAAATTAAAAGGGACCAGTTTTATTGAAGATTATAAAGCAAGACATGTGTCACAGGAGAGCAAAAAATACAACAAAATGAGAGAAATTATAAGGAAGAAGATTTCAGGTGTTAAATTTCCTGGATTCAAAGATGTAAAAATTTTTATGAGCAATTTAATAATAGCATTTGGGACACAAAACCATTACATTAAAGTAATATTAATTTAAAATGGATTATTAAATAACTTAGACAAAGTAAATATTATTTTAAGAAAAAATGTGAAAATTAGAATGTCCAGCTTTGTGATGGATTGTCTTTTGAGGTTGTCTTTAATACTCAAATTTATGAGAATAGGAACAAATAGGACCCTGACTGTCTCAGTCTCACATATGATCTGACATCTTTACTGATGGTCCACCTAAAACTATTATTAATTATTGAGTATTAATATTACTAATATTAATTAATATTTCTTAATTAAGATTTCTTGAGTTGAGACATATGCCTTCTGAAAAAAATTAAGAATTATTTTCATATCAGTTGTACTAAATCAGAAAGAAAACAAAGATTGAAATGTTATATAAAATTAACAATAAAGGCACAAATTTAAAGTGTTAGGGGGTGTTAATTCTTATTGTCACAATATGAATATATGATGCAAAAATTAAATAGTTTAGACATTTCTCATTTTTGTTACTGATTATAGGGTTGATATAATTAGTCATTGTATTAAGCTAGGCTTATCTTTTATGAAATTGTGATGTTCAGTGAAGCTGAGAATGTTATGGGAGGATTTAATTAAAACCATAAATCACTTGATCTCATAGTCTTATTTATAAATATTAAAAATTACAATTGAGAACTTAAAAATATTAAGCCATTGTATTTCTTTATGCAAAGAAAAATTTTTTAATAGTTATGTTTAAAAATATTAGACATTTAGAACATCTTGCATAATTAACAGAAAAATTCTGAGATATTTTGTTTCATCACCCAGTATTGTTAAGGGGTATTAACAGAGCTTCTTATATCCTCATTCTCTTTAATACTTTTTTTCAGGACTCATTCAAATTCTGACCAACAGAAACCATGTTACTGTCAAAGAGAAATAAAAGTGAAGCCACATTCACTCTCTTGGGCTTCTCAGATTACCCAGAACTGCAAGTTCCCTTGTTTTTTATTTTTCTGGTCATCTACAGTGTCACTGTTGTAGGAAATATTGGAATGATTGTAATAATCAAAATTAACCCCAAACTGCATACTCCCATGTACTTTTTCCTCAGCCACCTCTCATTTGTGGATTTCTGCTATTCCTCCATCATTGCTCCCAAGACCTTGGTAAATCTAGTCATAGAGGACAGAACCATTTCATTTCTAGGATGTGTAGTACAATTCTTTTTCTTCTGCACCTTTGTGGTAACTGAATCCTTTTTATTGGCTGTGATGGCCTATGACCGCTTCGTGGCTATTTGCAACCCTCTGCTCTACACAGTTACCATGTGCCAGAAACTCTGTGCCTTGCTCGTGGTTGGGTCATATGCATGGGGAGTAGCATGCTCCTTAATACTCACATGTTCTGCTATCAAATTATCATTTCAGGGTTTCAACATAATTAATCACTTCTTCTGTGAGTTCTCCTCATTGCTCTCTCTCTCTTGCTCTAATACTTATGTCAACCACTTGCTGCTTTTCATTTTTGCCACTTTCAATGAGGTCAGCACACTATTCATCATTCTTCTGTCTTATGTGTTTATCCTTGTGACCGTCCTCAAGATGCGTTCGGCCATTGGTCGCCGCAAAGCCTTCTCCACCTGTGCCTCACATCTGATGGCTATCACCATCTTCCATGGCACCATTCTCTTCCTCTACTGTGTGCCCAACTCCAAAAACTCGAGGCACACAGTCAAAGTGGCATCTGTGTTTTACACAGCAGTGATTCCCATGTTGAATCCCCTGATCTACAGTCTAAGAAATAAAGATGTCAAGGATACAGTCAGCAAGTTATTGGACACTAAAATCTTTTCCTTTTGAGCATATTATTTAGTGGAGTTTACCCTTACAAGTAAATAAAGTGTGTTCATAAAGTTTGATTTTAAAGATAACTTTAAAGGTATTGAAGTTAATATATAATGGAAATAACATGGTTATTGATTTAAAGAGAATACACAACTCTGTCTCTTACTTACTGAAAAAAATCAGAACTCTCTCTCATCTTTAATTTTTCATCTACAAAACTGAGACAATATAAGCTAGCTCCTAATCTGATTGTAAAGATTAAAAGATAATATAGATATCATGTGGAATTCCTCATATAATCTCTTATTAAAAGTAATAAGTGTTAATTTTATTCCCCTTTTTGATAACATACCTGGAACAGACTAAGATCTCAATAAACATGAATATCTCTTATAAAATTATAAATAGCAGTTAAGATAAGACACAGTCTTTGTCCTTTGAGAAATGCAAAATCTGGTGTTGACAGTAGAGCTGTAAAGAAAGTGGTCATTGTTCAAGGTAGAAAATAAATCTAATAAAGGATTTGAGAGAAAGAAAAGTTCTTTTCTTAAAGTTTAGGGACTTTAGAGGGATGGCTTCATAAAACAGGTATAGTTTGCACTTGGCCTTCTGATTTCAGAAGTTTCAGAAGATGCGTATCAACAAGGTAGAGATTTTATTCAGAAGATGAAAGTCTGACAAAAATGAGGAGGTCAGAATGTAATACTGAGTGAATTCAGCAAATTTTTAATTGAGCAAATACTGTGTAATGTGTGTGTGTGTGTGTGTGTGTGTGTGTGTGTGTGTGTGTGTGTTGTATTGCATATATATGTAACTTGGCATGAGTAGAGAGTTGATAAGATATGATTGTTTTCAAAGAAACTCCAGTATGGCGGTATGATAAGCTGTGATAGACTCCACCAGAGCTTCAAAAATGGCAGATTGGATCTCAGAAAATCTTATATGCAAGAAGTAAGCATGATTAAACCCTGTTCTACCTGTATTGCATACTATTATTCTGTCTATGAAGGCATCCAAAACATTATCTGTCCTTTATTAATTTTTTTCTCAACATGAGCCTAATCTCTGAATCCTTCTCAATGGAACTTCTACCTTAAAAAAAAAAGTGCTTGGAGTTGCCCTAAGTGTTGACAACTAATTGACATAACCTTATTCAAAATAAAATGAGAACCACATAGTTGCTAGCATAAAGACATGTTTAATCTGGCAAATTAAAAATATCTGATCACTTTAATATTATCATTTTTGCTTGAATAAATTGTACACCTTTCTCCTTCTCTCCCCCCAAATCATCAGTATATTGGAAAAAATAAATTTTCAAGTGTTTTTGGGAAAATTTTTATTTGGGCTTAATAAAGTTATTTGAAATGTTTGTATTATTTTGATCTTATAATCATCATTAAAATTTTTTATTCATATGCAGTATTTGATAGTGAATCAATTAAATAACCATGGTATATGGGTTAATAAAATATGTAAGAAACAGTGTTTCAGATATCGAATATCTTATATATCTCACACCATGTCTGACATATATGTAATTTCTAATTTCCTTGACATTAGAAAATTATTTATATTAATCTTACAGAATTTTATTTTACTTCTGTCCTGTGTGGACCAAGGATGATCATATTTTATGGTCGAAGTAATACAACCCATCCAGCTATTATCCTAAGAAAACCGTGGCCCATATTATTTAAATGACCTGGCCAAGTATGTAAAAGCAATTGTTAACAGAATTAAAGGCATTATTTAAATCCCCAGACACATTGGCAAGCATATTTTCCACTAAATACTGGCACACTCTCATTTTTTTTATTTTCAAGTTATGGCATTTCAGATTCTTCATAGTAGATTCTGTTTCTTCTCTACAGACATGACATATTAATAGTCTTCACATTTGTTTGTCACGTGCCTCTCATTTAGTTTTGAAAAAGTATTTAATTTTACATATTAATTTTTAATTACATACAAGAATTTAATTTTACATATAAAATATTTTATTGTAAATTTAAATAGCAGTAGAAGGTGTAATTTCCAATGTACAGCATAATTTCACTTAAAATACATATATCTAAAAACATGAAACAGTCAGATTTATGTTTTTTCTTCTTCTGAACTCATTTAATTCTATACCCCACTGAACATTATAATTTTATTAATAACATTTATACCTTATATTTCTTGTGATCATAACACTTTTGGCAATATCAAAAGTTTTTATTTCTGGATTAAATTAATCTTGTAATGATACAATAATCATTATACCACTAAATTAAAAACATAATTGCTTTACAAATTTGGATAAAATCAAAATGGAAAATGTTTTGGAAATGTTTCTTTTTATGAGAAATATAAATATATCTGTTTAAATTTTTCATTTCAAATAATTACTCTATCTCTGAAAATATATAACTTAAAGATAGAAAGCACGTATCATTCAGTATCATTTCTATTTCTACTTTTTAATTTTTGAGAATACTGAGAATATTTGGTCATATTAAAGGTGACTAGGAATAGAAACTCTGTTAGAAATTTTGCTGTAATAGAAATATCACTTAGCTCTTTCAATTCCATTCAAGTTATGTGCCACTTTCTCACAATGGTGAGAAATTTTTAAAAATAACGCATTGTACAAAATCAGATTGTCTTCCAATTCTGTTGAAGGTCAAAGTTTTGAAAATTACATCTTTCAAAAGGATTTATTACCCAATGTGGTGAATTGCAAATATGGTCATAATTCTTCAGTCCTCCCAGGATCTAAACCACTTTGCATTGTCTCTGATCAAATGGTGGAATTAATTTCTCCATCCCTGGAATGTAGGCTGCTTTGGTGACTAGCTTTGACTAATAGAAGACAGCTGAATTGACATTGTCAGTTTCAAGCCTGTGCGAGGCCTTGTGGCTTTTTCACAATTTCTTGGAATTTACAAAATCTCTTAGAAAAGCTGCCATATAAACAAGTACAGATTAGTGTATTGGATAATGAGATACAAAGCTCACATCCTCATCACATGAATTGGCACCTAGCCAACCACCATACCTGAGCTTGAAGCCATCTTAGCTCACCTAACCTCTCAAGCTGATGTCATCTACACGAACAAACCAGGCCTAGATCAGCTGTGTCGCGATCAGAGCAGCAGAACCACCTTACTGACTCATGCAGTAGCAACCCATGAAATAAATAGTTACTGTTTCTAAATAATATTTATTGGAGTGGTTTGTTATGCAATCATTAAAACCACTCACTTTCTTAATTTCCGAGGTTACCACAAAGACTTTCCCAAGTCTTGTATAACAATTAGGCATATCTGTTATTCTTCCATGTAGAGGCACCCTGTTTAAAACAATGCAATTAAAACATTTAGAAAATTTAACATAGTTTTGATTTCATATTGAGACCCAGAAACATGACAAACTTGGGATATTATCAAATAAATCAATTTTAGGAAAACATATACAGTTCGTTGAGAATTTGAAAACTAATTACCTGTAACTAGTTACGTGCATGGAAATTTTGAAATGTTTGGTATATCCAAGGGCATAAGCCACAAACAGTGGTTTAAGCACTATTGATTTAGGAGTCCTTACACAGTCAGAGAAGGAGCAGACCCAAGAGAGATCCCTGATGCAAATCTATTTCACGGACTCTGGCACTGAGTAAGGAGTGTGCCATGCCAGCACCTTTTAGTAAGTCTGCTCTTTCTCACACAATCATACTGGTGACATAATGAAAAAGCAGTGTTGGCCTTATTTTATCAGTTATTCCACATGTGACTCTGGGCAAGTTACACTTTTTTTTGTGTGTGCCTCAGTCACCTCATTTGTAAAGGTCTGCAACTATTGATCTCATTTATTTTTATGAGGATGAAATGTCTTAATAGCTGTGCTCACAGCAGTACCTAACATATAGGAAGTGGTCAGTAATCATAAGCAATTATTGTTTTCAGTCAGTAGGTTGATAATTCCCACTTCTTTCTTGTATTTAACAGAACTCTGGTGGGATTTCAGACCCTGTGCCGTTCAGGATGGAACTTTTAAATATAAGACAGGCAAAAGTTATAAGACCTATTCATATGTTTTGCAATGTCAGTATGATCTCTGGCTCACAAAGCAATTGCTTAGGTGCAGCATACAATGCTCTGAAATTCATCATGAACTCTGAAGAAATCGTGTTGGACTGTAATAAAATGTACCAAGTTGGGATAGTTTTCCCCTCTGTTTTATGCTCATAGAAGTCATTAATTGTTCAAATCCCAAGATAGTGCTGTTTTCTTGATATCTTGTTGGTGTCCCATAGAGATCAATGATTGTTTTCAGAAGCTTAAGAAACAGGGGCTCTGGGGATACACACAGATACAAAAACATAAAACCGATAACATTTTCTATCATAGAACCTTCAAAAACAGGGGAAGCAATGTCTATCATACAGGTTGGTTGGTTGGACTACACTCTGTATTTTTTTTGGGGAAAGGACATGACTATTTTCTGGGATCTGGAAGCTTGTTCTCTCTCTTTTTTTCTACTTGGAGTAATTTGTTATAGCCACATGTAAGATAACGAAGAATTGAAAAGTATTAGCCATATCCTAAAAAATCTGTAGTTAGCCTTTTGTTAATTATAGAGTGTTTTAAGAAATGTCATGTTTTAACACTCCTTCATAAAAATATTTTCTCTTTATGTATTGAGAAACCATCTCAGTGGGAAATGGCACCAATTTAATCTGAAGAACCAAATACCTTGTAGCAGCTTTTAATGTCAAAGGGAAGAGAGTAAACAAATTGGAAAGAATGTTTGATTTCATTCTCTTTCCCTCTTCTCACTCTCTCCCACTATTGCATCGAGTTTCTCCTGACAATGAGTCACTCTGATACTTAGAGTAGCAGTAATGTACCCTGAGAACTGCTCACGGAGAGACACAATCATTTGAACCGCCTCTGAAGCAGAAAGGAGAGGGGTTATTTTGGCCTCGAGCAAAACACTTTAAATTACCTCTTCATAGCACATTTCTCAGCCTTGGTTTTATTGACATTTTGGTCCAGGTTACATTTTGGTGTTTGCATGTGTTGGTATGGGGAGGGGAGGGTGTCATGTGCATTGTAGAGTACATAACAGTAATCTTAGTCACTACCTACTAGATGCTAGTAGCACCCCTCCTTATTGTGACAACAAATATGTCTCCAGACATAGCAACATGTCCTGTGGGAATCAGAATCACTCCTGATTAAGAACCACTGCTCTATGAGTAATTGGCAGCCTGCAATTTTATCTTTAGACTTGGAAACAGGAAAAAGCTTTTTAAAATTTTGTACTACTTTGAACACAGAAAAAGACCAATAACTCACTTTTAGTGGCTGTAGAAGAAAAAAAAAACATATCATCAGATAAATATTAGTTTTTATGCCCATATCCTTATGCCCATATCCTTCACCTCTTTGAAATCATTTGAAGAATGAGATAAATGCCTGGCTGTGTTAGGTTTTAGTCTATATTCTCTTTCCGTCAGAAGTAATCAACTGGCGCCTCTTCAATCACGTATAGATTGACAAAGGGTCAGGAGGGACAGAATAAACAAGGGTGTCCTTTCCCTCTGTTGGTATTTTCTATAGGTCAAAGTCCTTGAATATATCCGTCCCTTATTTAAAAAATAACACCCTTTCCCCAGTTCACCCCATAACACTTATATTTTGTGACAATTCAGGCAAGTTTCTACATTGCTTTTTAAAAAAAATGATTGGAATAAAATATTTATGTTTCATATATATTGTGAGGATTAAATATATAGTTCAACTTATGTATACAGACATAATATCCTATCTGTGCAATCTTACTATTTTTTAACTTGTCATTTTATCATAGTCACTTTTTAGGGCATTAAAAGTTCATCAGAAGTATCATTTTAATAATTGTTTAGTTTTCTATAATATATATATATATATATATATATATATATATATATATATATATATATATATATATATACCATAACTGATCATTTCCCTTCTGTTTGACACTTTATTTCTAAGTTTTGTTTTACTATCATACATCATGCTACATGTGGTAGCAAACATTTTTTGTTACTAGTTTCATACTTACATCTTTGCTTAGTTCTTCAAATAGATTATAACAATGAATTTATTTGACAAATAGGTTATTATAATGCTTCAGAGTCACAGTTATAGAAAGCTTGAATCCTAGACACCAATTCTCTGAATAATGACTCGCATTAAATACTAATTAACAAAATCACTATGCTAATTTTATAGAAAAAAAGGAAGAAAAAAGAGACTTTCTCCATCTCAAAAATATTGATAAAAATAAACACTTGTGGGTAACAATCTTAAATAAGCACACTTCTCATCATTTCAGCAGAAAACAGTAAAGGGTACTATGTATTTTTAAAAATTATTTCCTGGGATCCCAATATTTACAATACTAACTAAAAAGTCAGCAAGAAAAAAGGGATTTAAAATTCATAAAACAATATGGCTAATTAAATAATATTTGAGGTCTTTCTAATGATTCACTTTCAGGCTCTAAGTGGTAAAGGAGTAGGTTAGGGAAACACATAGGTTCTTATGTATGTGAGGGCTTTCTGTGATCTGTGAAATAAATTGAACTCTTTGCTTTTGTGTGCTACAATGTTTGGAATTGTTCCAAACATCAAAAGAGCAATTTGTAACTTCTTAAAACAATTACCTATTCTACCAAATTATCAAGTCTTTCTGAGGAGATGATTAAAACTGAATTTGGGATAATATAATAATAATAATCAATTATAATAATTATTATTATAATTAATATAACAATAACAACAACAACAACAACAATAATAATAATAATAATAATAATAATAATAAACAATCTTGTTATTATTCTTTAACCCCAATGAAGTGGTGATATGGACGAGGAGAACTGCACTGCTGTGACACAGTTTATTATCCTTGGATTAACAAATGCTCCTGAGCTCAGGGTCTTTCTTTTCATGTTGTTCCTTCTGATCTATGGAGTCACAGTTTTGGGTAACCTGGGCATGATAGCCCTGATTTGGGCCAGCGCTAGACTCCACACCCCCATGTACTTTTTCCTCAGCCACCTGTCCTTTGTGGATTTCTGCTACTCCACGATCATCGTGCCAAAGATGCTGGGTAATATTTTGAAAGAAGACAAAACCATCTCCTTTATGGGATGTACTGTGCAGTTCTACCTGTTTTGCACATGTTTGGTAACTGAGGTATTCATGCTGGCCGTGATGGCCTATGACCGCTTTGTGGCCATCTGTAACCCACTGCTGTACATGGTCACCATGTCCCAGGAGCTCTGTGTGGTGTTGGTGTCTACCTGCTACCTCTGTGGGACTGTGTGTTCTGTGATTCACCTGTGTTTAGTTCTTGAGATCACATCCTACAGGTCAAATGTGATGAACCACTTCTTTTGTGATCTGTCCCCTCTCTTATCTCTTGCTTGCTCTGATGTCACTCTGAATGAACTGCTGCTATACATTCTGGCTACTTTCAATGAGCTCATGACCATCGTGATCATCCTCACCTCCTACTTGTTCATTCTCATCACCATCCTGAGGATGCGCTCTGCGGAGGGGAGGCGCAAAGCCTTTTCTACCTGTGCCTCCCACCTCACAGCCATTCTTATCTTCCATGGAACAGTCCTTTTCATTTATTGCCGGCCTAGTTCTGGCAACAGTGCAGATACAGATAAGGTGGCCACAGTGTTCTACACTGTGGTGATCCCCATGCTGAACCCCTTGATCTACAGCTTGAGGAACAAAGATGTGAAGGAGGCTCTAAGAAAGGTGTTGAGCTCCAGAATATTTTCTCACAGAATGTTTTCTTAGCAATACTCGAGTCCCAAAGTGGAGGCTGGTGGAGGGTGAATGAGTGGGCTGTAGTGTTGGAGAGGAGAGAAAAGCCAGGCGGTAGATCTCCATGATTACGTCATTTTGTTTCCATTATCTCTGTGTCTCTGCAATTGACAGGGGTAAGATTGAGCGTATTTCGAGTGTGAAGCTTACCACTTTGCTTTTACTCAACTGGAATGTTTTACTTGGGTATGGGTAATGGACAGTTCAGTTTCAAGGATTAGTTTCCTGTAAAATTTTCATAAGGTGAATAAGATTATCGAAAACCACACATTCACAGTCTATTATAGAGACTTGACCCTCTTTAAAATTGAATTTCTGTTATTTTACGAAGAGGAACAAATCTTTATCAAACACTTTATACACAGAATGAGATTTCCATGTGTGTATTTATCTTGTTTATATTTTGTTCTTTTATTGTTACTTTATGTTCATTGGGTATTTCTTGTTTTAGTTATTATTATTATTATTATTGTGTTTACTGTTGCTTTACATCGTGACCACTTTCAATGAGATCGCCATTGTGACCATCCTCACCTCCGACTTGTGTTTTTTCATCACCATACGGAGGATGCACTCTGCAGAGGGAGTGCATGAAGCCTTTTCCAGCTGTGCCTCCCACCTCACAGGTATCATTGCCTCCCAGGGAACAATCCTTTCATTTATTGCCAGCCCCATTTAAATTTAGTAAATGAACGACAGGCAAAGATATAGTCTCTCATTCAAGAAACTTACAATTCCGGGGTGTTAGTATATAACATAAAATGGCTGGCGAGGAGAGACGGTGCAAATCATTCGTAGACAGTAGAAGGATTGCTTCATAATTATGTTCTTTTCTTTAACTTGGACAAGAAAGATGGGTGGTTTTTAAAGAACAACATAAAGGAAATACACAAATCTTATTCAGAAGTAAAGAACATGAACAATGTTCAAGAGATAAGTATGTATAAATACAATGATCATCAAATATTTTTGAGCCATTCTTTCTACCATATGTTTACTAGGTATTCTGTTAGGTGTTCAAATAAAGGAAAAATTGCATAAGATGTTTCTACTAGTCTAAATTGTTTCAGAGTAGTTCCAGTGTGGAGGATGAGAATATTGATAAAGGGTTCAGAAATATTAGCTTGTTCCTCAGAATAGTGAGAAAGAAAAAGCAAAGAAAATATATTTATAACCTGTTTTCCTTTCTACCATCTACCAAACATTGTGAATAGGTTATGAATTTATATGGCAGCTGGAGCAGGGGCATATCTGAATTCTCCTCATCTGGACTCTATAGGAAGTTTTCATTGAACAACTGAGTAGACTTCTCATAAGTATGGAGAGCTAATTGCTTTATTTGGACTTAATTGTTGTTCTACCCTAACTCTGCAGTTTAATCATACTCCCCAAATAATCAAATCTAGATCATTGTGTATATTAGAGAGGACTAATTTTCCTCTACTCTTAGTAATATTTACTATAAGATGCCCTCGTTGATACAAGTATCTAAGTTTTAAAATTCTGTAACATCATGTTTTTCTTTCTTCTGTTATCAATTTTGCTTGAAGTTCTTGTATATCCTCCTTCTGTTTTACATTCTCTGCTTTTGTATGAGATTCCAAATTGTTCTTGAACATGCCGAGAGAAGAAATTGTGTCTGTTTTTGTGAGGGTGCCATGAAAACTGGACACAACAATTTTATTTATAAATAATTTGGAACTGTTAAATTATTCTAATACATTACAGTAATCTTTGCCCCAAAATTTAGATATGCACTGATAACCACGACTGTTTTATATATTTAGAAATAAATTGTCTTCTTTTGCATAGTGTCACTAACTTTCTTAACTTATCTGGGAAAATTGTGGGAAAACAGCAAATATTTTATAATGTTCTTGATTGGAATCAATAATAAACAATTCATTTTTAAAATATATGTGCTTTTTTTCTATCTTGGTAAAGGATGATTACATTTTTGTGAAATCAGAGCTATAAGCCTTAATTTTTCTTTAAGAAAATGATAATATATTTTGTTTTAGGTCTCTGATCAGTGATTTGAAATTAGTGAGTGACCACATGAAAATAATAAATAGAGATTTCAAGAACACAGGTGCTATACTTTCATAGCCATAGAAAATTTCAAGATGACACACACAGAGTAAAAGAAAGTGAAGAAACATGGGAAAGTATTTAAGTTGTATGACGACATCAAAAAGCTAAAAATAACTGTATTTGGAAATTGAAAAGTAAAAAAAAGTGAGTCAGGGCAGAAGAAATCTATTTAGAGATAATGGCTAAAATATTTTAAAATTAACAAAAGATACCCAGCCACAGGTCCAAGAATCTCAGAGAACACCAAACGAAATGAACACACATGCATGTGCACACACACACACACACACAGATACACACAGATACACACAAGACACACACATTTACAGAAAAAAAAAGTTAAAATGAAATTATTGAATTCATGAACAAGATATATTAAGAAGTGGTTTTCAACCATGGTATACTTTATCTATTTCTTTGTTTGTTTATTTGTTTTTTATTAAATTTATTGTGGGTAACATTGATTAATAAAGTTATATAGACTTCAGGTGTACAATTCAATAACAGTCATACATGTATTGCATCGCATTGTGTGTTCACCATCCAAAGTAAAATCTTCTTAATTTTGACTCCCTTTATTCCTATCTAACTCCTCTACCTCCCTCCTTTCCCTCTGGTAACCACTAAATTGTTGTCCATGTCCATGAAACTCTGTTTATCATGTCCATTTGTTGCTTTCAGTTTTATATCCTATATATGGATGAAATCATATGGTTAACTTTATCTGTCTAATTCTTTTGCTTAGCATGATGATCTCAAGATTCATGCTGTTGCAAATGGAAGTATTTCATCTCTTCTTATGGCTGAGTAATATTCCATTGTACATATGTACCACATCTTCTTCATCCAATCATCTATCACAGGCCACTTGGGTTGTTTCCATGTCTTGGCCACCACGAATAATGATGTAATGAACATCAGCATGCATATGTCTTTACAGACACATGTTTTCAAATTTTTGAGATAGATACCCAAAAGAGGGATTGCGGGGTCATATGGTAATTTTAATTTTGTCGATAGTTTCCTCTTACTTTTCAGAAACTATTTTTTGTTTGATATAGTCCCATTTATTAATTTTGACTTTTACTTTCATTGCCCTTGAGGTAATCTTAAATTCTTAGAATTCTTTCTTCAGTCAGGGTCCAAGTGTTTAGTAGCTATGTTTTCTTCTATGCAATTTATTGTTTTGGTCAACCACAGCACTCTCAACACTGAGTGAGTTTTTTGTGGAGTGCTATCAGTGGCATTGTAGGATGTTAAACAGCATCCGTGGTCTCTACAATCTAGATGCCCTCATCTCTTCCTTCTAGTTATGACGGTAACTAGATATTCCAGATTTATTGCTAAATATCCCTTATATATGTGTGTAGGTGTGTACAAACCTACTTCCACTTTAGAACAACTTATATAAAGAAAAAAAGATAAATATTAGAATAGATTTTTTGCCGGAAACTCTGAAAGGTAAAAAAGAATGAATGAAAAAAATGAAAGTATTAAAGAGGAAAAACAAGTGAACAACTGTCACTGCAGAATGGTATATCTAAAAAAATTGTCAAAAATAAAATAAAATTTAGCTACTTTCAAATTAACAACTGAGGTAATTTGTTACCAGTATACCGGTATTACCAAAAGTATTTAATATGTTTTCTGGGGTGAAAAAATATCATAGCAGAGAGAAATTGAAGTTCAGAAAGAAATAAAAAACGTAGGTAATTTCATATTAAATGTAAATTTAAAGCGTATTTTTTAATTACAATTTTTGAGTGCCATCAGTTAATCAAATTATATAGGTTTCAAATGTACAATATGTTATATGTATATTGCAATGAGTATTCACCACCCAAAGTTAGATTTTCTTTCTTCTCCTTATATTTGACCCACCCTTTTTTTCTAGTTTTAATTGTTTTATAGGATATTTTTGCAAACTAGGAGAAAGGGTTGTAATATATTCAAAGTGCTGAAGGAATAAAAGTGAGAGCAATAAAATATCATTTATAAACTGTATACAACTCTGTATAATATAATAAAATAATAGCATAAAGGGTACGGAGTTCTGGGAATTCACTGTTTCATGACCCATACAAACATTGTGATTTATTAAATGTTTACTATTAACTCACAAAAATCATTATAATTTTATAAAGAAGAAAAAATAATGTCAATAGGGATTTTAAAAATTCTCAGTTTGAAGGATGGCAGAAAATAGGATGAAGGAAACAGGAAACAGATGAAACAAATAGAGTTAGGGTGTTGACGTAAGGTATTTAATTCAACCATATCAATAATTGCATTAACTATAAACAGTCTACAACAACATATAAAAGATAGAGATTATATTATTGGACATAAAGGCAAAATAGGATTTTGTGCTATCTAAAGAGACTCCTTAATTATGAAGTTATATTAAGTTAGGTATAAAAGATGAGAAAATATCACATGTGTGGATATATCAATATAAACAAGACTTTGGAACACAAAATATTACAAAGGATCAAGAGGCAATAGCATAGTGAAGAAGGAGTCACCTCATCCTCATACATAACAATCTTAAACATTTTGATTGAACAAATATATATTGTTAAGATATCTTCCTACGAAGAAAAAATGAGTTAATACTTGTATAATATTTATAATAGGTTGTAATACAACTGCCCCCCAAATGAGAACTATTGTATAATTTTCTGATCAGTAGTTTCATGTCTTTCATGGTATTTAAGGAGTGGCTTTAGTCTCTGCAGCTTTCAAGAATTTGGAGTTTTGTGATATCATAAGAAAGTGAGAATTTATAGAAAATATTTATTTTATTTCATTATGGCAATCTGAGCTGTGACCTACTTATATGACACTAGAATGTAATATCGTGATGCACCTTAAAATCTGGAAGGAGACAAGTATGGTTTTAAACACTTTTTTCCCAAAGTGAGATAATTAAAAAATAAATATCCTGATGATATTTCATAGAAATAATTACTTCTGTTATATCATAAGTAGTCTTAGTTTAGTTTTTACATAGTTTGTTATACCATAGAGATTAATAATTGGTTTGCAACTTGAGGGACCCATTCCCCAGGAGCTTAAATTAGAGTAAGTCTCTCACTGTACTCACCTTAATATCTTCACTGCCAGTGGGGAGATGCCTGCCTTCAGGTTTGTTAGCTAGAACCAGGCTCTGGTACTGGAAAATAAAAAGAGACCTTTTTTTTCCCAAAAAAATTTATTTTAAGGCTATAGTTAATTAATCTTTTTTCTAATAAGAGAATGTTTTAGTAGTGCCCATATTTCTTTGCACTTACTCATTTAAAATGCTGTTGATTTTTAGTATTCAGATGTAGTTAACGATGGATTAGGAAATTTCCTCTGTACTACTAAACGTTGTTGACGTATATAAAAGAAAACAGAATAAACAAATGATAGGCCTTTTCCCACCTCCTCCTTTCCCTCTTTATTTCTCTCTCTTTCATATTTTTCCTATCTTATTGTACAACAACTTTTGTCATGGAATCTGGAATTATGATCGTGGAGGAGCTCCCTAGTTGTCACCCTAATTCTGAGGGTTTAATTGATATGCCTGAAAATTGGTCATGAAGAGATGGAGAATCAGGTTATGTGAACTCTCTCTGTTCAGTAGATGCAATGAACAGATTTAGATTTGTTTTGGGTTTATCATAAACTAATTCTTATTATCAACCTAAAACATTAAGAAAGTTTTTCAAGTAAATTTTCTCATTTTAACTCTGAATTGGGCAATATTCAGGAATTTAGGGCTTTTTTTTGTTTTTTTTTTTGGTCAAGTGGAGAACACAATAAGTACAGGTAGGTGATTTGTTTTTCCTTTTCTACAGTTGGCTCAAGATATAATGACAATACAAGGTTTTGTTTCCAGTGCAGAATGTCTTCATTCAGTTTTCACTACAAGTTGTAGGTGTACTTTGCTTGCTGTCCAGGAGGGAAGTTACAGAGTAAAATTCTTTGAATTCCATATGCCTTTTCTTTATTTACTGGCCTGGATGGTAGATTTCATTAAACAGGATACAAATATAATCCCTTCTAAAAAACAACCTACTTGTGAAAACTTGGCGAAGTTTTCACTGATTTCTTTTTTAATATGGGTAAAAGCTTCACCTTTCAGTTATTGCCAGTCACTGTGACAACATGTGATATCTCTATCACATATATTCATACCTCTACCCGTATATCTTCACTTACATCTATATATACACCAATATTGTATTATGTATCGTTAAAAAATTGAGAATTACCAAAACATAATTTCAAAGAGCATGGTAGCTTTCTACCCAGGTATGTTGCATCATAGTTTAATAATTGCTCTATTTTTGACAATTAAAATTTCCCATTGTTAATATAAACCCTGTTGCAATATAGCTGTGGATGTTGTTTTTCACTATTTTATCAATATAATTAAATATATCTTATTAAGGACAATATATCTTATAAAAATAGCAGATAGCTTTTTAATGTTGTCAGGGTTAAGACTTAATATGTGTGATCTAATTACTTTCTAGAAAAATTAATGGAAGAGTTCTATCTTTTACTAGCACATCATTACTATCATAATTGATTAACCAACTTTGTTAATTGGAAATGTAAAATAATCATTCTCAGAGCATATTTTAATCCTTTTTTTCATAATTCCAAATTTAAAATGTTTTTTACAAACCACAAATCTCAAAAATTTATTATATTTTTCAAAAATGGAATTGTGGACAACTTTGCTTCAAATTTATGTTTCTAAGAGTTACAACTAAAAATAGCCTATATTTTATAGAATCACATTAGGTGTTACTCTGCTGGACAGAGTTTAAGTTTTTTTTAGAGAACAGGAGATAATTTCTGTGTGCCTTTGAAGTGTCTCATTGAATCTATTGAAAAACCCATCTAACTGCTGAACCTTAATCGATCATTGGAATCTATTGCGGTAAAGATTGGAATCATTTAAGTTTTCTGCTGATGCCTAAGTCCATTTTTATCAGAAGAATTCACTGAAACAATTATATTTTGAATTACATAACAATCCTGTTTTTGTTATAGCTCATAAATACCCGGTTCAATATCAATGTTGTATTTTACTGGTTAATGTTAATCTGTTTTTTTTCTCTCCCTTTTTTTAGAAGAAATACAAATCTTATTACTTGGTTTCTCAAGCCTGACAGATGGTGAAAATGAGGGAGGAGAATTGCACTGCTGTGACAGAGTTCATTCTCCTTGGGTTAACAGATGTTCCTGAGCTCAGGATCTTTCTGTTCATGCTGTTCTTTATTATCTATGGAGTCACAGTTTTGGGCAACCTGGGCATGATTGCCCTGATTCAGGCCAGCACTAGACTCCACACACCCATGTACTTTTTCCTCAGTCATCTGTCCTTTGTGGATTTCTGTTATTCCACAATCATTGTACCGAAGATGCTGGATAATATTTTGAACACAGATAAAGGCATCTCCTTCCTGGGATGCATGGTGCAGTTTTATCTATTTTGTGCCTATGCAGTCACTGAGGTATTCCTGCTGGCCGTGATGGCCTATGACCGCTTTGTGGCCATTTGTAACCCCCTGCTGTACATGGTCACCATGTCCAAGCAGCTCTGTGTGGAGCTAGTGTCCGGGTGCTATCTCTGTGGGACTGTGTGTTCTCTAATTCACTTGTGTTTAGTTCTTGAGATCACATCTTACAGTTCAAATGTGATGAACCACTTCTTTTGTGATCTGCCCCCTCTCTTATCTCTTGCTTGCTCTGATGTCACTCTGAATGAACTGCTGCTATACATTCTGGCTACTTTCAATGAGCTCATGACCATCGTGATCATCCTCACCTCCTACTTGTTCATTCTCATCACCATCCTGAGGATGCGCTCTGCGGAGGGGAGGCGCAAAGCCTTTTCCACCTGTGCCTCCCACCTCACAGCCATTCTTATCTTCCATGGAACAATTCTTTTCACTTATTTTGGGCCCAGTTTAGGCAACAGTGCCGATACAGACAAGGTGGCCACAGTGTTCTACACTGTAGTGATTCCCATGCTGAACCCCTTGATCTACAGCTTGAGAAACAAGGACGTGAAAGAGGCTCTAAGAAAAGTATTGAGCTCCAGAACACTTTTGCAGAGATTATTTTCTTAGCAGGACTCAGGGTCCCCAAGTGGAGACTGGTGAAGGGATGAGTGGTTAGACTGCATTATTGGAGTTGAAAGAACAGCCAGGAGTTAGGTGTCTACGAGTGAGTCATTTTGATTCCATTATCTTTGTGTCTCTGCAATTGACAAGGGCAGAATTGAATATATTTTCTGTGAAGCTTTCCACTTTGCTTTTATTCCAGTGAATATTTTAATTGGGTGTAGGTAATAAACTGTTAAAACTCAAAGGTTTAGTTTCCTGTAAAACTTTCATAAGATTAATAAAAATTTTAAAAATCATATTTAAAAAATTTATTATGGAACCTATAATTCTTTTTAAAAGTGTATTTCTGGTATTTTACAAAGAGGAACAAAACTTTATCAAACACATTATACATAGAATGAAATTTCCATGTGCGTATGCTTCTTTTTTATCTTTTTGTTTTCCTTTTGTTATTTTATGTTCATTAGTTATTTCTTGTTTTCATTATTTTATTATTTTTGCTGTTATTGTTGCTTTACATCATTGCCACTTTCTATGAGATTACCATTGTGACCATCCTCACCTCCGACTTGTTTTCTTTCATAACGATCCGGAGGATGCACTCTGCAGAGGGATTGCATGAAGCCTTTTTCACCTGTACCTCCCACCTCAAAGCCATCATTGCCTCCCAGGGAACAATCCTTTCATTTATTACTAGCCCCGTTTAAATTTAGTGAAACGCATGACAGGCAAAGATATAGTCTCACATTCAAGAACCTTACAATTTCAGGGTTTTAATAAATAGCGTAAAAGGCTTGGTAAGGAGAGAGTGGAAAATCATTTGTAGATAGAAGAGGGATTGATTTGTAATTGATGCTTTTTATTTTAAATTGTTCATGAATGGTGGACAATTTTTAAAGAACAACAAAAAAGAAAAACACAAATTTTATGCAAGAGTAAAGCACATGAACAATGTTCAAGAAATGAGTGTGTATAAATAAGTCAATGATTCAACGAATATTTTTGAGGTACTATTTTCTACCATTTGCTTACAAGGTATTCTGTTAGGTGATCAAATAAATGGAAAATTGCATAAGATGTCTCTACTAGTCTAAATTATTTCTGAAAAAGTTGTAGTGTGGATGATGAGAATATTGATACAAGGTTCATAAATATTAGCTTATTTCCCAGAATATTATGAATAAAAATCAAAGAAAATATATTTATAATCTGTTTTATGTTTTTTTTGTAACATCTGCCAAACAATGTAAATATGTAATTAATTTAAATGACAGCTTGACCATAAACATATCTAAATTCTCATCAGGACTCTGTAGGCAGTTTTCATAAAAGAACTGAGTGGATTCCTCATAAACTTTGAGAGCTAATTGCTTTCTTTGAACTTAACTGTTGTTTTAAATTAACTTTCTATTTCAATTATATTCTAAAAAATAATTAAATCTATATTATTGTGTATATTAGGGAGGACTAATTTTCCTCTATTGTTAGTAATATGTTATAAGATGCCCTCATAGATACATGTATCTAAGTTTTAAAATTTTCTATCATCATGTTTATCTTTCTTTTGTCAGCAATTTTGCTTGAATTTCTTGTATATCATTCTGTTTTGTAGTCTGTTTTTTTGACGAAATTCCAAATTGTTTAAGAACTTATTGAGAGAAGAAATTCTAACCATTTTTGTGAGGGTAACATGAAAATTAGACAAAGATCTTACCGTTCACAAATAACTTGGAACTGTTATATGATTTTAAACTTGCAATGATAAATTACAATAAACTTTTCCCAAAAATTTAGCTATGTAATAATATCCAAAAATATTTTATATATTTGCTAATAAACTGTCTTCCTTTACATAGTGTCACTAACTTGTTTAACTTATCTAGAACAATTGTGAAAAAAGGGCAAATATGTTATATTGTTCTTGATTGGAATCAATGATAAATAATTCATTTTTAAAATATAAGTCTTTGTGTTTTTTCTTTATTTTGGTAAAAATGAGTACATCTTTGTGAAATCAGAGCTATAAACCTTAATTTTTATTCTGAGGAAATGAAAGTACATATTGTTTTAGTGCTTTGACCAATATTTTAAAATTAGTGAGTGCAAAATTAATTGAGATTTCTAGCACACAGGCCTTATACTTTTTATACCAATAGAAAAATTCCAACATGACACATACAGGAGAAATAAGTGAGGAAACAATGGAAAATATTTAAATTGTATGAGAGCATCAAATAGCCAAAAGAACTATATTTGGAAACTCAGAAGTAAAAAAAACAAAAAAAAACAAATGAGATCAGGACAGAGGAAATATGTTCAGAGATAATGATTAAGAATTTTCTAAAATTAACAAAAGACTCCAAATCACAGATTCAAGAATCTCAGAGAACACCCAACAGAATGAATACACTTGCATGTACACACACATAGACACACACATATATACACATGAACACATCTCACAGAAAAAAAGTAAGAGAAAATATTGAATGCAAGAATCATTATATATCAGAAAGTGATTCTGAACCATAGCAAGCTTTATTTATATTTATTTTTTTTGTTATTAAATTTATTGGAGATAACATTGGTTAATAAAATTGCATAGACTTCAAGTGTATAATTCAATAATACATCATATGTATATTGATTGTGTGTTCACTATCTAAAGTTTAATCTCTTTATATTTGACTCCCTTTATCCTTATCTATCTCTTCTACCTCCCCGCTTTCCATCTGGTAACTGCTAAACTGCTAATTCATGTCCACAAGTCTCTGTTTGTTTGTCACGTTCATTTGTTGGTTTCAGTTTTTATATCCCATGTTTGGTGAAATCATATGGTTAACTTTTTCCATCTGACTTATCTCACATAGCATGATAATTTCAAGATTCATTCATGTTGTCACAAATGGCAATATTTCATCTTTTCTTCTGGCTGAGTAATTTTCCATTGTATATATGTACCACTTCTTCATCCAATCATCTATCAAAAGGCACTTGGGTTGTTTCAATGTCTTGGTCATCATGAATAATGATGTAATGAACATCAGGGTGCAAAATCTTTACAGATAAATGTTTTCAAATTTTTGGGATACCCAAAAGAGGGTTTGCTAGGTCATATGATAATTCTAACTTTGTTGATGGTTTCTTCTTATTGTGCAGAAACTTTTTAGTTTGATATAGTCCCATTTATTGATTTTTGCTTTTACTTCCATTGCCTTTGAGGTCAAATTCATAAAATTCTCTCTTAAACCAAGGTCCAAGTGTTTGGTACCTATGTTTTCTTCTATGTAACTTATTGTTTCAGTCAACCACAGTACTCTCGACCCTGAGTGATTTTTCTTGTGGAGTGCTATCAGTGGCATTTTAGGATGTTATACAGCATCTGTGGTCTCTACAAAATAGATGATAGATGCCCTCATCACCTCCTTCTAGTTATGACAGTCAAAAATATTCCACAAATGTTCTTTATATATGTGTGTGGCTGGATATAAACCCACCTCTACTTTAGAACAACTTATATAAAGAAAGAAACAAAGATAAATATTAGAGTAGATTTCTTGCCAGAAACTCTGAAAGCTAGAAAAGAATGAATAAAAAAATAAAAGTATTAAAGAGAAAAAACAGCAATACAACTGTCACTACAAAATGGTATATCTAAAAAAAATCTTCAAAAACAAAATAAAAATAAAGCTATTTTTAAATAACAAAAACTGAGGTAATTTATTACTGGTATACATGCATTACCAAAAGTATTTAAAATGAAGGAATATCATACCGGACAGAAAATAAAGTTTACAAAGAAATAGTTTCATATTAAATGTTAATAATTTCATATTAAATGTAAATTTGAAATGTATATTTCTTTTTTTAATTAAAATTTTAAAGTGCCATCAGTTAATCAAATTATATAGGTTTCAAGTATACAATAATATGTCATATGTATATTGCATTGAGTATTCACCACCCAAAGTTAGATTTTCTACCATCACCTTATATTTGATGCTCTTTTTCCCCTAGTTTTAATTGTTCTATAAGATATCCTTACAAGCTAGGAAAAAGTGTAGTAATGTAATCAAAGTGCTGAAGGAATAAAGACGATAGCAAGAAAATGTCACTTATAAACTGTATAAAACTCTGCAAAATATAGTGAAATAATATCATAAAGAATAAGATAGTGCTGCAGAAACAAGAGTAGTGAGAAACCAAGCACCACTCAGAGAGTTGAAGAACTCAAATTTATTTCATCTGTGGTCCCAGAAGAACTAACGCTCTGAAGTTCTGGGCCCTGAGCTCGGGAGTAACCTTTTTTTTATAGGGCTTAACAAGGAAAGGCTATATATATTATCTAGACATATCAAGCAAAGGGAAGGATGAGTTTTTAGTTGATTTTGAGATGACTCTACCCTTCGCCTATGCAGTAAGAATGTCTACAGAAGCAGAACAAAGAACTGATTACAAGGTTAGTCATTTGAGTAGAAAATTCTTCTTCAAGAATACTGACAAATTCACTGTTTCATGGCATATACAAAACTTATGATTTATTAAATGTTTATTTTTAACTCTTGAAAATCATTATAATATTATAAAGAAGAAAAAATAATGTCAATAGGGATTTAAAAAAATCTTAATTTGAAGGATGGCAGAAAATAGTATGAAGGATAGGAAATAGGTAAAAGAAATAGAGTTAAGGTATTGAA
This sequence comes from Macroglossus sobrinus, assembly GCA_004027375.1. Taxonomy (NCBI): domain Eukaryota; kingdom Metazoa; phylum Chordata; class Mammalia; order Chiroptera; family Pteropodidae; genus Macroglossus; species Macroglossus sobrinus. The sequence goes on along the minus strand of PVKZ01003725.1, from coordinate 25,509 downwards.
GTAAGGTATTTAATTCAACTACATCAATAATTGCATTAACTATAAACAGTCTACCCAGGACAATTAAAGGATAGAGATTATCATATTGGACATAAAGGCATAACGAAATTCTGTTCTAGCTACAGAAACTTCTTAATTATGAAGATGTATGAAGTTAAATACAAAAAGAGAGAAAATATCACATGTGTAGATGTTAATAAAAAACTTTATTACAAAAGATTAAAAGGCAATAGCATAATGAAGATGGGATAAACTCATAGTTATACATAACAATCTTAAACATGTTGATTAAATGACTATATATTGTTATCTTCTTATGAAGATAAAATGAGTTAATATTTGTATAATATTTACAATAGCTTCTAATACAAGAGCCCCCAAAATGAGAACTACTGTATAATTTTCTGATCAGTAGGTTCATTACTTTTATGGCATTTAAGAAATTCTGGAGTGGCTTTAGTCACTGTGGCTTATAGGAATTTAAGAAGTTTTATGATATAAGAAGAGGGAATTTATAGAAAATATTCATTTTATTTTATTATAGCAGTCCGAGTTGTGACCTACATATATGACACTAGGATGTAATATGTAATGTACCAGAAAAAATGTAAGGAAACAAGTATGGTTTTAAACACTTTTTCTCCGAAGTGAGACAATTAACAAATAAATTTCCTGATGATATTCCATAGAGATAATTATTTGTGTCACATCAAAAATAGTCTTAGTTTAAGTTTTACATTGCCTATATACTGTAAAGATTAATAATTGATTTGATACTTGAGGGATCCATTTCCCAGGAGCTTAAATTAGAGTATAAATCTCTAACTGTACTTGTCTTAATGTCTTCACTGCAAGGGAGGAGATGTCTGCCTTCAGGTTTGTTAGCTAGAACAGTCTCTGGTTATTGGAAAATGGAAAGAGACTTATTTTCCCCCCAAAAAATATTTTAAGGATATAGCTAATTCAACTTCCTTATAATAAGAGAATGTTTTAGTAGGGCCCATATTTCTTTGCACTTACTCATTTCAAATACTGCTGTCTTTTAGCATTCAGACAGAGTTGATGGTGAATTAGGATAATTTCTTCTGTAGCACCAAATGTTGTTGATGTGTATGGAAGAAAACAGAATAAACAAACGATAGACCTTTTCTCACCTCCCCTTATCCTTATCTCTTTCTTTCTCTTTCATATTTCCCACCTTATTTCACAACAACTTTTTTCATGGAATCTGGAATTTATTGACACCCTAATTCTGAGGGTTGAATTGATACGACTGAAAGTTGGTCATGAAGAGATGGAGGGTCAGGTCATGTGAACTTTCTCTGCTCAGTAGATGAGGTTTTTGTTGGGTTTATAAATTAGAGTTTTATTAACAACCTAGAACATTAGGATGACAATGTTTCAAGTAGATTTTCCTGTCTTAACTCTGAATTGGGCAATATTCAAAATTTAGGTTTTTTTGGTCAAGTGGAGAACACTATGACTTTAGGTAGGTGATTTGTTTTTCCTTCTCTACAATTGGTTTAAGATACAAAGAAAATACTAGATTTTGTTTCCAGTGCAGAATCTCTTCATTCAGTTTCACTATAAGTCATAGGTATGCTTTGCTTGCTGTCCAGGAGGCAGGGTACAGGGTACATATGCCTTTTCTTTAATGACCAGCCTGGTGTATCCCATTATACAGGATACAAATATAACTCCTTGCCACAACCAATACTAGGAAGAACTTGGGAAAGTTTTCACTTATGTCCTTTTTAATGTGGGTAAAACTTCACCTTTAAGTTATTGCCAATTACAGTGATAACATATGATATCACTATCATATGTATTCATACCTCTACCTATACATCTTCACTTACATCTATATGTATAACCAATATTGTATTATATAACTTTAAAAAAATTAAAAATCAGTTAAACATAATTTCAAAGATCATGGTAGCTTTCTACTCACGATATGATGCACCATAGTTTAACAATTGCTCTATTTTTACAATTAAATTTTCTCATTGTTAATATTATAAATACTGCTACAATGTAGCTGTGGATGTCGTTTTTCACAACTTAATCAATGGAATTAAATATATCTTATGACAGCTTTTTAAGAATAAATATCTCATAGAAATAGCAGATAGCTTTTTATTGTTGTCAGGGTTAAGATTTAATGTGTGTGGCCTAATTTTCTGAAAAATTTATGGAAGAGTTCTATCTTCCTGAGTTTTTACTAGCACAGATCATTACTATCAGGACTGATTAAATCACTTTGTTAATTTGATATGTAAAATGATCATTCTCAGAGCATATTTTAATCATCTTTTTTTCATAATTCCAAATTTAAAAGGTTTTCATAAAACACAATCTCAAAAATTTGTCATATTTTTCAAAAATGGAATTGTGGACAACTTTGCTTCAAATTTATGTTTCTGAGAGATTCAATTAAAAATAACCTATAGTTTATAGAATCACATTAGGTGTTACTCTGCTGGACAGAGTTTAAGTTTTTTTTAGAGAACAGGAGATAATTTCTGTGCGCCTTTGAAGTGCCTCATTGAATCTATTGAAAAACCCATCTAACTGCTGAACTTTAATTGATCACTGGAATCTATTGTGGTAAAGATTGAAATCATTTAAGTTTTCTGCTGATGCCTAAGTCCATTTTTATCAGCGGGATCCACTGAAATAATAATATTTTGAATTATATGACAATTCTGTTTTTGTTATAGCTTATAAATACCCTGTTCAATATCAATGTTGTAGTTTTTCTGGCTAATGTTACTCTTTTTTTCTCTCTCTTTTTCTAGAAGAAATACAAAACTTATTATTTGTTTTCCCAAACCTGGCAGATAATGGAAATGAGGGAGGAGAATTGTACTGCTGTGACAGAGTTCATTCTCCTTGGGTTAACAGATGACTCTGAGCTCAGTGTCTTTCTTTTCATGCTGTTCTTTATTACTTATGGAGTCACAGTTTTGGGCAACCTGGGCATGATTGCCCTGATTCATGCCAGCGCTAGACTCCACACACCCATGTACATTTTCCTCAGCCATCTGTCCTTTGTGGATTTCTGTTATTCTACAATCATCGTGCCAAAGATGCTGGATAATATTTTGAACACAGATAAAGGCATCTCCTTCCTGGGATGCATGGTGCAGTTTTATCTATTTTGTACCTATGGAATCACTGAGGTATTCCTGCTGGCCGTGATGGCCTATGACCGCTTTGTGGCCATCTGTAACCCACTGCTGTACATGGTCACCATGTCCCAGAATCTCTGTGCAGAGCTGGTTTCTGCCTGTTACCTCTGTGGGACTGTGTGTTCTCTTATTCACTTGTGTTTAGTTCTTGAGATCACATCTTACAGATCAAATGTGATGAACCATTTCTTTTGTGATCTGCCACCTCTCTTATCTCTTGCTTGCTCTGATGTCACTCTGAATGAACTGCTACTATACATCGTGGCCACGTTCAACGAGATCATCACCATTGCAATCATCCTCACCTCCTACTTGTTTATTCTCATCACCATCCTGAGGATGCGCTCTGCGGAGGGGAGGCGCAAAGCCTTTTCCACCTGTGCCTCCCACCTCACAGCCATTGTCGTCTTACAGGGAACAATCCTTTTCACTTATTGCCGCCCCAGTTCGGGCAACAATGGGGATACAGACAAGGTGGCCACAGTGTTCTATACCATAGTGATCCCCATGCTGAACCCCTTGATCTACAGCTTGAGGAACAAGGATGTGAAGGAGGCTTTCAGAAAAGTTTTGCACTCCAACATATTTTCCCAGAGAATATTTTCTTAGCAGGACTTGGAGTCCCAAATTGGAGGCTGGTGGAGGGGTGAATGGGTTGTCTGCAGTGTAGAAGTGGGGAGAATAGCCAGGCAGTAGATTTCTATGAGTGAGTTGTTTGATTCCATTATTATTTTGTCTCTTTGATTGACAGGGGTAGGACTGAGGATATTTCAAGTGTGAAGCCTACCACTTTGCTTTTATTCACCTGAAATATTTTAATTTGGTATGGGTAATGGACTATTAAGACACACACATTTAGATTGTTGTAAAACCTTCATAAGCTTAATAAAGAACTCAGAAAGATCACACTTTTTAGTCCATTATGGAAACTATGATTCTTTTTAAAATTGAATTTCTTTTACCTACAATGAAGAACATACCTTTGCCAGCTCCTGCACAGAATGAAATTCCCTTGTATGTTTATATCTTGCTTGTTGTTCATTTCTTGCTTCTTTTATTATTTTTTACTCTTTGTTATCACAATGTGCAGTGTCTTTGATAATTCACATACTATTACACCTAAAAAATGGAGACAAAAATTATTTCACAGGTATTTTGGAAATATTAAATTACATGTCATATGCACGGAACTTAGGATAATTCATGGCACTAGATTAATTCTCTGTCTCTGTCTGTCTCTTGTGTTATTCTGTCTTTCTGTTTCTCTGTCTGTGTGTTTGTGTGTATATATGTATAGTATATATATATATAATATATTATGTTTATATACATTTAGTAACTAGTGGAATGAGAAAAGTTCTAGGTTAACTGGGATATGATGGTTAACATAATATTCTGAGTTTTTCTAGATATGATGTTGCCAAATTTAGCAAACAAAAATACAGAACACCAAATTTCATGTGAACTCCAGATAAACAATAAATATTTTTTTTATTATGAGTATGTCTATACAATATTTTGAATACATTTATAGAACAAATTTATCTCTGAGGTTCAAATTTAACTGGGGTCTTACTTGGATACCAATTTGAGAAATCCCACCATTTTCTCTTTTTTAAAAGCTCCTTTATTATAAATGTCTTTAGAATATGGAGACATCTTAATTCTTATCTGTATTCTTGACAGGTAATAGAGAAATGTCTGAGTCCTTCCAGGGAGAGGAGAGAAGGGCCTAGAGAAGGGATATGTCTTTCTCAGCGATTGAGGGTAATTACCATAATCATCTCTTAACACAGATATTTCTCTTATTCTCTATATGTCAGCTTCTCACAGATCTTTAGAGCATCTCTGTGGCTCTCAATACATTCTCTGGACTAGTTCCCATAGTTTCATAGTATGAAGTTTGTCTTTAATGTAGTCAAAAGAATTAGCAAGGAAGTGTGAAAACATGGTCTTTACAAAAGAAAAATGCTAATATGTCAAACTATAATGTAGATCAGAGCCTGACATAGTGAGATGGGTACATGTTTAGAAATGTAGGAACCCGAGTTCTGGTTATAGGTTTATTATCTAAGATCTTTAAGCCATTAGACAAGTCATGACCTTTACAGGTTTCTCTGTACTCATCTTAGAAAAAAGCAGTTCAATTCAATAGACTCTTTATTAAAATGTAAGTCATCAGTTACTTTGATATTGGACCTATTTCATCAAAAAGAGGAATGATGATTAAAGTACTAGACTCATATTTAAAATATGGACATAAGTAAGAATGCAGACTATTTTTTCTTTATGTCACAATATATGCAGGTATATTTATCCAAAAATTAGCTCTAATTCTAGAAGTTATTTCACATGATTCCTTTTTTCATGAGTAATTGTAGAACCAATAATATATTATTCACTCTTCTAGATGTTTCCTGGCAGAATTTAAGAATTCAATGAGATTAGAATGTCTTACATGAGGATTTGATTACATATTACCACCTAAATCACTCAAGTTCATAACTACTACTTTTGTAAGTTTTGAAATACTATTTTAGAACAAGAACAGAATTTCTAAATTTGTGAGAAAGTAACATTAACTATTAATTATTATATGCAACTTTAGATATTCCTGAATCCCTAACACCTGTCAAGATTTTACCCAGATTATTTTGTTTTACCTCTCACTCTATACAGGGGAGAATTAGGTATGCTTCATGTGTCAACCATTTTCCATGATTTATAATTCTCAAGTCTGATTTTCAGATCCTACCATGAAGAAATATGTTTCTAGAAGGGAGAAATACAACTGCTGGGGCAATATTCACCCTGTTGTTGGGCTTCTCAGATTACCCAAAACTACAGGTTCCCCTCTTCCTGGTATATCTAGCCATCTACAGCTTCAGTGTGGTAGGAAATCTTGGAATGATTGTGATCATCAAACTTAACTCCAAACTACACACCCCCATGTACTTTGTTCTCAGCCATCTTTCATTTGCGGATTTCTACTATTCCTCCATCATTGCTCCCAAGATGCTGGTGAACCTACTCACACAAGACAGAACTATATCATTTGAAGGATGTATGGTGCAATTCTTTTTCTTTTGTACCTCTGTGGTGACTGAATTAATTCTATTTGCTTTGATGGCCTATGACCGCTTTTTGGCCATTTTCACCCCTCTGCTCTACACAGTAGCCATGTTCTAAAGACTCTGTGCCATGCTGGTGGTTATATCCATGATAGCAGAACTCACATGTTCTGCTATCAAACTATTTTTTTGGGGTTTCAATAAAATCAATCATTTTTGTTGTGAGTTGTTCTCTCTGATCTCCCTCTCCTACTCTGATTCTTACATAAGCCAGTTGCTTCTTTTCACTGTTGCCACCTTTAACAAAGTAAGCACACTGCTTATAATTCTCACATTTTATTTATTCATTATTGTAACCACCCTGAAGATACATTCAGCTGCTGGGTACCAGAAAATCTTCTCCACCTGTGCCTCACATCTAACGGCCATCACCATCTTCCACAGCACCATCCTCTTCCTCTACTGTGTGCCCATCTCTAAAACCTCCAGGCACACAGTCAAAGTGGCATCTGTGTTTTACACAGTGGTGATTCCCATGTTGAATCTCCTGATCAACAGTCTAAGAAATAAAGATGTCAAAGATACAGTTAACAAAATAATGAAAGCCAATTTTTTTTCATTTTGATTCATCTACTGATAAATAGTTACTTCTGTTTTCATGGAATGCCTTTCTGATTTTTTAATGCACTCTGCATCAAGAGTCATTTAAAAAGTCACTTTAGATTTTCAAAAAGGAAACACATATTTAGAATGGAAAAATATGAGTTTTAGGTCAGCCAGTATATACCTAGCTCTGATTGTATAAACTAGAGAAGATCGATTGTCCTCAGTCAGTCTTTATCTACAAAAAAGATATTATATTTAGATTTAATTCATAAATGGTGTGTGAAAACAAAGAAAATATATCTGGCATATTGCATATTTTCAGTAAATTTTAGTTCTGTTATCTTTTCTTCCTTGGTAGTTGATAGGTTGTAGGTGCTAAATAAGTAATCAATTTTGTTTAAATTTAGAGCAACAGATGATAGCAAAATCTATAATCTTACTCTTATCTTTGGTAACTCCAATTGCTGCTATAGAAAATGATTGATATTCGTGTTATTCAATTTTTAAAAATTTATGTGCCTCTTAAATTCACTAAAAATCTATACATTTATGCAATTTATAATTAACTTCAAAAATAATACATCATCAGATTAATGGAACAAAAGAAACCTTATATTCAATTCATACCATTTCTATCTAATACTTACAATAATTATTTTGAAATATGTAAATTACCAGATTTTATATTATTTCTTTTGTCTTTTAATTTATATTTAAATTTAATTACTTTTCCAAATTGTATCACTGAATAATCATACTAGCATATTGCTTTGAAAAAAATATGTAAATTGACCTTTATTTCCCATGTTAATAAAGTTCTATGTAACCTTTGTCTACATTGAATTTTCATTGTAATAATTATTACTTTACTCCTACGCAATAATTAAATATATTACACAATTTGAAAAATTTTTGAAGAGAATCTGCAATGTCTTTGAAAATGCATCTCTTAATGATCTTGATTGGGATGAATTTTATATACTTTTTATTTCATTTAGTAAAACTACCTTTGGATAAATATTTTTATTGCTAGAATAATACAGACTTCAGCATAGTTACATTTGGTCATATTATGAAAAGAAGAATGTGAACAGAATGTGATTTCTTTTGTAATAGGGTTACAACCCAATATTTTTTAGCATGACACACATTTAATTCAAAGTCCTTAAGAGCTACTATCATTAATTATTATTTTGATAATTTCCTAAATATAGTTATATCTATTTTTTTTGTTGTTTTAAATGTATTTGGCAATCTTGTTTTGAAATAGATTTTTTGTGCAGTCATTGAAGAAATTCACTTTTTTAGTTTTTGAGAAGTTTATAAAAAAGTTTAGGTATGAATTATTAAATGACAATTTCATAACACATTATAATACTTATTATAATTTCACTTAGTTTTATGTTCTTTAAACAACTGTTTTCACTCCACTGGCCTAAGTGTAGAATGTAGCGAACTAAAAAGAGATTTGCTCCTAATATTACAGCAAAAAAAGTAGATATTCTGCAAACTTAAAACATTTGTGGAACCTACTGAGTAACTGATGTCACTGGGCAACTGACAAACACAGGCATGGTGTTACCAGTAATAGCATTCCACTGCTAGGGCAGCGGCAGGATCAAGAGAGAGGTCCTCGCCCTAGGTTACATGTGCAAAGGGCAGATCTAAAGCTTAAGGTGGATTAGACATTAAAAATATCTGGCAAGTCAACCACCATTCTAAATATAAAGTAGAAGAATTCTATATGTGAATTCTGTGGTGTGTGTGCTGAGGTAGCCAAGGTAGCAATAAAAATGAAGCTCAGTTCAAGTTCCATATTTAATATTCATCAAAAGGAATGGATTAATTTCCAGGTAAGGTACAATTTACTTCTATTGTTCAACAAATGATATTCATTCTTAAGCAAAAATTATATGGGTTAAAAAGGTGAAGAGAAGTACATATTAGTAGTTACAAAACAGCCATGGAGATTTAGAGTATAACATAGAGTATATAGTCAATATTATTGTAATGGTTGTGTGTAGAACTAGAATAATGGAGGGGATCACTTAATGAATTATATAAATGTCAAAATAAAAGAAAAAAAATTATATGGCATACAAAGAAACAGAAAAAAAATCCACTGTAAAAAGATAATGAGATAAATAGAACTAGACCCAAATATGTCCTAGACATAGAAATAGCAGACAGAAAACCTAAAATATATATGATTCCTATGGATTCTAAAGATTAAGGTAGACAACATGAGGAATTTTAGCAAACTCATGGAAACTGAATGATATAAAAGTGCTGAAGAAACAGTAGAGATAAAAAATATTTTTAAGAGGCAAATGGTAAGTTCAACATAGATGAGAATTAGTAAGAATAAAGAATTAGTAAAATTAAATATAGAGCAATAGAAAACACTGAAATTATACAAAGATTAAAAAAGACAATAAATAAAATCAAAGAAAACACCCAAGAGCTGGATAACAATATCAAATAGTAAAAATAACTATCATTTGAAACTCACAAATAAAAGAGAAGTAGCTCAGGGTGGAGGAAATACATGTAAATGTACTGGCTACAAATATTCTGAAATTAATGGAAGACACAAAACTCAGGTCCAAGAAGCACAGAGAACACAAAATAGAATGAATCATACATGCACACACCCAAAAGGAAAGTAAGAGAAAATATTGACTATTTAAGAACTATTATACAGTTGACCCTTGAACAACATCGGTGTTAGGAGTCTGACACTCATTCAGTCAAAAATTGCATATAACTTTTGACTTCCCAAACTTAACTACAATTGGTAACTGCTAGTTTCAGGTCCCCCATTGGTACCAAAATCCACAGATGCTCAAGTCCCTTATATAACATGGCATAGATCAATGCAGAGAGTCAGCTATTTATATCCACTTCCAACTGAGGTTTAAAAACAGTACATGTATTTATTGAAAAAAAAATCTATTTATAAGTTTACCTGTGCAGTTCAAACCCATCTTCTTCAAGGGCAACCGAATATTCAGCAGGTCCTTCCAACTTCAACACTATAAACATTCTGTATTGGGTAATTTTTGCCGTGGGCCACTAGTCTGTGCATCACAGGTTGTTTAGCAATATCCATGACCTCTATGCACTAGATGCCAGGAGCATTACCTGTAGTTGTGATAATCAAAAATATGCCATGCATTGTGCCTTTTCAAATGTCCCCTGTGTGTTTGTTTAGGGGGAGGGCGGTGTGTAGAATTAACTATAAAACCAACTCTACATGAGAACAACTGATGTAAAAGAAAAAAGGTAAGCACAAGTTTGATAAAGGATTTGTATACAGAATAAATACAAACAGAACTCTCAAAATTAAATAATACACTTTTAAAGATGCTGACGTTCAAAGAAGAAAGCACAAGAGAAATTATAAAATATTTTGAATGGAATAAATATAAAAACAATCAAAAACAGTTTAAGAGATGCTTCTAAGGTACTCAGAGGGAAATTTGGAGATTTAAAAGAAAAGGAAAAATAAAAGAAAAAATATCAATGCTGGAACCTTAACTTCCACATTTAGAAACTACAAAATAAATGATGAACCCAAACCAAACAAAAAAATAGAAAATAAATAAAAAAGTAAGTCTAAATTAAAGACTAGAGTATAACTTAATAATACATAATGAAAAGCAATACAGCAAATTAATGCATTTGAATTTTGGAAAGATCCATAAAATAGACATAATTTGATCTAGATTTTAAGGCATATTTGTGTTATTTCATTACAATGATATGAGCTGTGACCCACATATATGACACTAGGATGAAATGTTATATGGCATCACAGAATCAGGAAGGAAGCATGCTTGATTTTAAACAACTCTTTCATAAATTGAAGTATTTAAAAACTGTTCATGTTGATATTCCACAGAGAGTAATTATTATCTGTGTTTTCTTCCTTTGTAGTGTTAGTTTAATTTAACTTGTTTTTATATTATTAAGGTTTAATGATTGATTTGGAACTTGAGAGACCCATACCCCCTGTGCTTAAATTACAGTATAAGTCTTTCTCTAACGATACTGGTCCTAATGTTTTCAGCACCTGGGAGGAAACGTCTGTTCTTCAGGTTTGTTAGCTAGAACCAGGCTCTTGTACTTGAAAAGGAAATAGATATCTTTGCCCAGCAAACAATAATTGAAAAAGATATAGCTAATTCATCTCTCTTTTATTAGAGAATTTTTTAACCAAAACCGTATTCTCTTGTATTTATTGTTTTAAATTTGTTGTCTTTAATATCGAGAGACAGTTTTGGTAAAATTAGAACAATTTTCTCTGCAACATCACATTATGATATATATGAAAGAATATAAACATGTGACAGCCTAATCCTCTGTCTCTGTCTCTGTCTCTGTCTCTCTGTATTTCTCTCTCCCACTCTCTCTGTCTTTCTCCACAATAATTTCCTTATGGGATCTAGAAATTATGACCGTGGAGGTGCTCCCTATTTGTCACCCCAATTCTGAGAGTTGGATTTATATGCCTGAGATATGGTGACAGAGAGATGGAAAGTCAGGACATGTGAATTATTTCTGTTTAGTAGAGGAAGTGATTTTTTTTAAGATTTATTTTGGGTTCATCATAAAATGATTTCTTGTTATTAGCTTAGAACTTTAGAAAGATAATTTTTCAAGTTGATTTTCCTGTTTTAACTTCGAAGTAGGCAAATAATTCAGTTTTTTTTCTCTAGCCAGGTAATGAGTAAACCATGACCTCAGGAAGGTGATTTATTTCCACTTCTTTAAAATTGGCTCAATACATGGAGAAAATACCAGCTTACGTTTCCAGTCTAAAATCTCATTGGTATATATATTGTGTAACATCATGTGTATACTCCTTCTGTCTAGGAGACTGGGCAGAGAATAAAATTTCTCAACCTCCATATGCCTTTTCTCTAGTGACAGGCCTGAATGATAGATCTCACTTATATACAACATACAATGTAACCACCACCCCCAAACAACTACCCAAGAGAACCTGGAAAAGTTTTCACTTACCTCATTTTCAATATGAATAAAGGATTTATCTTTCTAGAGCTGTAGCCAAATCAAAGTGGTAACATGATATTGCTGTCATCTGTATTTACCCTCAACATTTTATTTAAATCTACATATACACACCAGGAGTACTAGGTAATTTAAAAAAATAATCATCTTCAAAACATCATTTAAATAACATGATAACTTTCTACTTTAGATACAATATGTAGTTTAACAATTGCTCTATTTTTGACAATTAATTTTTCCATTTGTAAATATGATAAACAATGGGCAATGTATCTTTGGATATAGTTTTCACAATTTGTAAATGTAATTCAACATTTCTTATAACAGCTTCTTAAGAATAAAATCTCTCATAAAAAGTATCAGATAGCTTTTATTGTTATCAGGGTTAAGACTTTGGCTATATGTTGCCTAATTGCTCTCCAAAAAGGTTTATACAAGATTTATATCTTTCTGAGTCATTATTGATATTGGTCACTATGATTATAACTAATTAAATCACTTTTTTAATTTGATAAGTGAAAGTATGATACAATTGAGAATATATTTTAAATATTTTTTTTCATTCTTTCTAATTCCAAATTTAAGGAGTCCTCATGAGCCACCAATTTCAAAGAAATTTGTCACACTCTCTAACAAGGGAATTTATACGTGACTTCACATGTTGCAAATTTATGCTATCAATGGAAATAAAAATAAATTAGTGTATATGGTATAGTATCACAATCATTGTTATCCTACTTGGATGAAATTTATTACACTTTTCAGGGAACAAGAGATGATCTCATATGATTTTACAGTATACAGTTGAATCTGTTCCAAAGTGCATCAAAACACCTAATTCAATTCATCAACTCAATTTATTGTGGTAGATAACAGTTGGGAATCATAGATTTCCTCTGATACTTAGATTAACTTTGATAGTGGAATTTGCTGAGACATCGAACATCTTGAATTATTTGACAATTATATTTCAATTACATACACCATTTGATATCAATGTTATATTTTTCTTAAGTTTATATAAAGGTGTGTTTTCTTTCTTATTCTCGTTTCGGAAAAAACAAGGAACTTATCATTTGGTTTCCAACCTGAGACATGGTGGAAATGGGGGAGGAGAATTGTACCATTGTGACGGAGTTCATTCTAGTTGGATTATCGGATGTCCCTGAGCTGAGAGTCTTTCTCTCTTTGCTATTTCTTCTGATCTACGGGGTCACGGTTTTAGCCAACCTGGGCATGGCTGCACTTATTCAGGTCAGCTCTCGACTTCACACTCCCATGTACTTTTTCCTCAGCCACCTATCCTTTGTGGATTTTTGCTATTCCACGACCATTGTGCCAAAGATGCTGTATAATATCTTAAACGAGGATAAAACCATCTCCTTCCTTGGATGCATGATACAGTTCTACTTGTTTTGTACATGTGCCATCACTGATGTCTTCCTGTTGGCTGTGATGGCCTATGATCGCTTCTTGGCCATCTGTAGACCACTCCTGTACATGGTCACCATGTCCCAGAAACTACGGGTGGTGTTGGTGGCTAGCTGCTACTTCTGTGGGATTGTGTGTTCTCTTATTCACTTTTGTTTAGCACTTGAGATCACATTCTATAAGTCAAATGTGATAAACCACTTCTTTTGTGATCTGCCCCCGATCTTTAATCTTGCATGCTCTGATGTCACTCTGAATGAACTGCTGCTATACATTGTTGCCACGTTCAACGAGTTCATAACCATTGTGATCATCCTCACCTCCTACTTGTTTATTCTCATCACCATCCTGAGGATGCACTCTGTGGAGGGGAGGCGCAAAGCCTTTTCCACCTGTGCCTCCCACCTCACAGCCATCATCATCTTACAGGGAACAGTTCTTTCCACATATTGCCACCCCAGTTTAAGTAACAGTTTGGATACAGACAAGGTGGCTTCAGTGTTTTACACTGTGGTGATCCCCATGCTTAACCCTCTGATCTACAGCTTGAGAAACAAGGACGTGAAAGAAGCTCTCAAAAAAGTCCTGGGATCCAAATTACATTTTGAGAAGATCTTTTCTTAGCTAGAATCAGGATTTCATTGGAGAGCCTTAAAAAGGGGCTTGGGGGCTAGATATGAAATAAAAGTAAAATATAGGGAAGAATTTTATGTGCTAGAGAATGATAATTTTTTTTTTAGTTTCTATCTTTTTGCCTTAAGTCATATCTTATTCTTTTTATTGGCTGTTTCAGACACTTCTGCTCCCATGCTGCTGTTCTCCAGTCTCTAATTGCTTAAAATAAATTTTGAGAACGGTGTTGTTAGACTCAATTTTCTGGTTTGAGATAACATCAACAACAAAGTGCACTTAAAAAGGCATGCCTTTACATCATCATTAATGAATAAAACCATTCTTATTAAACTGATTTCATTTTTATTTACATGGGATAAAGATACATTCATCTCATAGTCTGTGTTTTCTCATGAAAATTTGGAGTAATTTTCTACATGTTTATGTGTATTTTGGGGTTTAACTTTTAAGTTGGTTATGATTATTATCTTTTGTATTACCTTTTCTATTGCAAGATTATAATTTTAGAACTTTTAAAAACTACTCTTCTGCAAAACTGAGATATTGTCCACTTTTATAATAAAATTTTCATAAAAATTAAATGATGTAACTAAGTTCTTAGCACAATATATGATGTAACTGATTAACAAGTTATCTGCTGTTATTGCTATAGTTTTTACTTTTCCCTTTTATTCTTTATTCTACCTTAATTCTTGATTAAACAAGTTGATCATGTATTTGATAGCATATCTTTTTTAAGTTGTGTTCTTGTTAATTTTTTATTACCTAAAATTATTTTAAGAATTCAGTATACTTTCTAAATTTATTATATTCTAAACTTATTTTATTAGTTTTCTATGGCTTACTAAAAAATTACTACAAGTTTGGTGGCTAAAAACACTAAACCTTTATTCTCTTATAGTTCTGGGGTCATAAATTTAAAATCAATATCATTGGGCCAAAATCAAGGTGTCACGAAGATCACAATCTTTCAAGGTTGTCTAAGGGGCAATTCTTTCTTTATCTCTTTCAGCTTTTGTTTGCTGCAGACATTCCTTGATGTATGGTCATATTACTTCAGTCTTCATAGCATCTTCTAAACTTTCTCTGCTTAATTTTCATTACATTTTCTCATGCATGCATTTGCATGCGTGTGTACATGCGTGTGTGTGTGTGTGTGTGTGTAATAAACCTTTGCCTCTCTGTTCTAAATGCCTGTGATACTATTTAGAGTACACCCAGATAGATAGTCCTAGATAATCTCATCTCACTATTCTCAACCTAATTGCATATCCAAATGACCATTTTCCAAATAAGGTGGCACTTACAGGTTTTGGGAATTAGAATTTGATATGTGTGAAGGTCCTTTTTCAAACCTCACACACCCATCTGTTAGAGGCTAAATCATAATTGACTTTTCCTATCTTCCTATAATGTTAATACTTTGTTGGACTTAACTATAACAAAACTGCAAGGACCTGGCCCATAAAATGCACTCTTATTAATTTTTTATTAAAAAAAACAACCTTTAAGTGCAAAGATGTTTTAGAAATATTTTAAATGAAATAGGAAAAGTTTTTACCCTTGATTCTCTAATTAGAACAATGTTTCTCAGACTTAGTACTTGTGACATATTGGGAGAGATAATTCTGTGCTCTGGGTGTCTGTCCTGTGCATTATGGGGTGTTTAACAGCCTTCCTGGCCTCTACCCATTACATGCTAGAACCACCCTTCCCCACATTTGTGACAAGCAAAAATGTCTCAGGTATTGTCAAATATCTAGAGAGCAAAATCTTGAGCTGAGAATTGCTAAACTACAGTATGCAAATGTACTAGAGCTCTAGTATACTCAGAGAAATCTTCAATATTGAACTTCTCTGTGTTTAAGAAGCCTTTATAACTACCCAGGCACTCACATTTTATCCAGTTACTAATTTATCTCTCTCCAGAATCTATAATGTCCCAGAGATCTTTGATTTTAGGGTTTCAGGGACACCGAAACTTTAACATGGATAACTATTGGTCTCCATATTCTACTAAGATATAGGTATACTTTTTATATCTAAAGGCCAATTGCTTTATTAGCAAAAAGGAAGTCTGCGTTATATTCAGCTTCACAAAAACGTAGAATGTCAGATTTCTATTTTCTTTTCAATGTTACTTTGTAAGTAACACTCCCAATTGGCTGGAAATAATCCAGGGACACTCTGAGTGCTCCTCAGACTGGTCTGAAAAAAAATACAAGTTTCTTTCGTATTTCTTTACATGGTTTTATTTACATATATAATCTGGTTACTCTCTTGCAAACTATACGGGTTGATATGTATTTCTCATTCCTTTACTTACTGCTTCTCAATTTCTTGGTGGGTACCCAGCTTCTCCTATTTTTAGTAGGTCTCTACTTTTGCACAAATAGGATTTGGTGAAGTGTTCATAGCCAGTCACCAGAGAACCAATGGTTGGATTCTGAGTGGATGCTAGTGAACTAGCTTAATAATGGGATTTTGCTGGAATTATTAGGAAAAAAGAATTTCTTTCTGCTGAGATTAATCCTCTGGTAGATAGAAACTCAAAAGTGCTCATATCTCTCTTTGCCAAGATATATAGAATCCATCCCCACTGCAGTCTTATTAACAAACTCTCTCTAACTCTCATTTTCAAGTTTCCAATCATGTGACACGCTTTCCAATCTTCATTGCTTGTGTTGTTTCTTCTACTGACTCTCTTTCACTCTTTGGCAATTGCCAAAATTTTTTATGTTCAGTTAAAATTATCCTCTTTTTCTGTTTTGTACCTAGAATACTGCTTGGCACAAGCTATTTATGGAGTAAATATATGTATTGAATGATGACTCTGATCTATTCTGGCTTTGGATGACCAGAACTTCACTTCAATATAATACACATATAGCGTATATCAGAGTCACTACCTTTATTTGTAACTGGTTTTCCATCTATATTTTGACTCCAAAATGTCTAATTCTCAACAGCTAGATGAATGCAGTTTTGTTTCTTTCCAGTTTATTCCACCATCTTACCACATAGAATAATCTATTATTTGCTTCATAAATTGCTTTTGAGCTGATGAAATCAAATTAGATAGTAAATTTCATAATCTAATGTTCTATATAAGAATAAACTATTTTGAGAGCCAAATATATATTTTTCTTTGAGACAGTCTCAAGATGTAGAAACACACATTACGTCATTTCATTTTGTGCTTAATCAACTCCTCAGTAGAATTATTTAATTGCCCACATAAATTTTCCCACTGGGATTTGTATATCAGAGTGTGTGTTCCTGGAATTTAATGTGAGATGAAGAAGCTAATCTCAAAGCTTCAAAGCAAAATATAAAAGGTCTTGCATTATCTTAGGGAACCATAGTCTTCCTAAGGGAGGACAACTTTTTCTATGAGCTTAGGAGGTGTACCCAAAAGGATTATGAAAAATGTTGCAATGGGTCAATTAAAAATTTTTTAAGTCTCAAAAGTAATTTTTTTTCCACTGAAAAATGAACTAATGCTGACAACAGTGTAGTAAGGCAAATGAAAAGAGTGATCTGGTAAGTATAGCTTAATCTTAATATATTAAAGCTCAGTATTAAATGTTTATCTTATTAAACTCACTTATTTTAAACATCAGAAACTGATGTTTTTTTGGGGAAATAAACTTAGAAAAACATAAGTTTTAAATCCTCAAGTTATTTCCACCCAAAACAACAGCAACAACAAAAAACGTTCATTTAACACATAATATTCTTAAAATAATCCTCAGCATTACTGGAGGGGATTTTAAGAAGAAAGGAGAAGTCAAAGTTATCACATGAAATAGAGAAATAAGGTTTAATATACATTGAAAAATCTTTGATTTGACAACTAGGATGTAGTTTGGGATGTGGAGCAAAAAGGGTTTTAGGTTGTTGGAACAAAAATCCAAGTTGAGTAAGCTGAAGTGAGAAAGTGGAAACCTGTGTAGATGCCTGTAAGAAAACATTGCACTGAAATGAAGGACAATAAACGAAGGTAGATACAGTATAATATTATTTGAGATAAAATTGACTTAAACATTGCTATGTGCTGACAGTTTCTGAAATAATAACAGTAATAGTAAAGAGTAATAGTGATAATTAATATTTATCTTAATTGATGTAGTCAGAGTTTGGTGTACCATTGATGAGATTAGCTTCAGAGGAGAGGCATGTTTTTCCTAGAAAAGGAAAAAAAGAGAGAGGGAATTGTCAATAAATTCAAATGCGTATTCAATGACTCAGTGAGAAAGTTGAGGGTATACTTATTTGCTATTTTACATTTTCTTCTACAAAATAGAAATCATTTTTTGTTAGTAAAAAGAAGGCTGTAGAATGAGACCTAAAAGGAATTATGAAGGTTTACAATAGCTATTAAATGATGGAAATAGCTGTGTATAACATGAGATGTTAAAGAATAATTATATATATGGAAATTATATATATATATATATATATATATACACACACACATATATATATATGTATATATATACCATATAGACATGCATATTTATAACAATATAGTGACTTTCATATAAATGTAAAATAAACATGTGCAAATTATTTTACTTAATTCATTAACTAATTAAGTAGTTTTCATTGGCATAAAATAATTCAAAGCAGTATAAATCAGTAGTTCACAACTAAGTATAGAAATAGATACAAAACTGGGTTTTTCTTATGATGGGGAGGAAAAGCAATTGTCTCTATATGGGGAAAAATGTGAATGTCTATAGACACATGTCACTTAAATTGCTATCAGTTATCTACAATTTACAGATTTGTTAGGGCAAAGACAAGAAAAGGCAGAAGTAAATCAGAGAGGTAGGTAGATGAGCCTTACTCTACATCCTTTACTATTTTTTACTACCAGGACATGGAAACATTCCTAGTTATCATTATCATATTGCCTGGGTTGAATTGAATAAAGTTATAAGCTTGAGGATTTCTCTAATTGTATTCTATAGCTTGGATTCCAGATAAAATAAAATAATTGTCTGGATTGACTCAGAATTGCCATGTTTCCAGCCTGTGAACATAAAAGTCACAAAGAATATGGAGGCTGGAGAAGGAAATTCATTTAACACATAATGTGATAAGAAAGGAACTATTGCTCTTGTGTAATAAATGATAAAACTGAAACTCAGTGATTAATTGGCCTGCCCAAGGTTTCACAACTACTATGTGACAAAGCTAGAACTCGATCACTTTTATAACTACTTCTGAACCTTCTTTCTATTTTTCAGTGGATGTCAAACAATTTTAAGGAATTCTTTTGTTCCTCAGAGGTGAAGTCACATCTCAAGGTGAGAAATATAGAACTTCTTTTCCTCTGCCTATACAAGGCTTCATTTGGAACAGCAGTGCTTTATCTGTTGTAGAAATAAAAACAACACAAATGGGAACAGAGGCTATTATTTAAAGTTTGTTATATGACACTTTGGATAACTATTACTTGATATTGGTGAAAGATGAAAGAATTAAAGAAAGACTGAAGCCCACATTTAGGGTTCAATTACTGGTTTGATGGTGGCATCATTTAATGTGGACTACAATAGCTTCAAGAAATAGGTTGATAATTTATCAATTTAGCTAAAAATTAAAAATCTATATAATTTCTACATTAACTGTAGACATGCCTAAGAGTTATTAGGATGCTCAAGTAGATTTAGAATTACTCTTCTATTTGTTTTGTTCATTTTCTTTTCTTTTTTTTGTTTTATGTTGAAGTTATTATTAATATTGCCATTATTACTCTGTCACCATTGCAGAAGTCCAGGAGCACTTCAGAGAATGGCATTGGGGAACAGCACTGTGAAAACCGAGTTCTTTCTCTTGGGATTTAGTGACCATCCAGAACTCCAGAGTGTTCTTTTTGCTGTATTTTTTTTCATCTACTCTGTTACCTTGATGGGGAATCTTGGGATGACTTTGTTAATCACAACCAGTCCCCACTTGCACACTCCTATGTACTTCTTCCTCTGTATATTGTCCTTCGTAGATGCATGCTACTCTTCTGTCATTGCCCCCAAATTACTTGTGGACTTGGTTTCTGATAAGAAGAGTATTTCTTACAATGGTTGTGCTGCACAGTTATATTTTTTTTGCTCTTTGGTTGACACAGAATCTTTCCTCCTGGCTGCCATGGCTTATGACCGATTTATAGCAATCTGTAATCCACTGCTTTATACTGTTATTATGTCTAAGAGGATTTGCTGCCAGCTTGCTATGGGAGCATTTTTGGGGGGGACCATGAGTTCAATAATTCACACTGCTAATACTTTCCATCTGTCTTTTTGTGCCAAAGAAATTAACCATTTCTTTTGTGACATCTCCCCACTCTTCTCTCTGTCTTGCACTGACACTTACAAGCATGACATTGTTCTGGTAGTGTTTGCTAGCTTGGTAGAGGGTATCTGTCTTCTAACAGTTCTTCTCTCTTATGTCTGGATCATAGCAGCTATTCTTAAAATGGGTTCTGCCAAGGGAAGAAGAAAAGGATTCTCCACTTGTGCCTCCCATCTGACTGTGGTCACTATTTACCATGGCACTCTCATCTTCATTTATTTGCGCCCCAGCACCGGTCATTCACTTGATATTGACAAAGTGACTTCTGTGTTCTATACATTGATTATACCTATGTTAAACCCCATAATTTACAGTCTAAGGAACAAAGATGTCAAACATGCCTTTAGAAAAGTGATTAGTCAAAAACTGCTTTCCTAAGAAAGGATGAAATTGAGCCTGACAGCTTTTCTATTTTTTGACCTTTAGTTCTTTATTGGTAAAGCCAGTTTAATATGATGTTGCCCAACTCTGTAATGAGGCTTCAACCACAGAATAAGGCATGATATCATGAGCAATACCATTTTTTTTTTCTTTCAGCACTAGGAATTTAGTTCCTGATAGGGAGTTAATTGGCTAAGGTTACAGAGCTGACAAATAAACAATATATACAGATGAGAATTCAGGTCAGAGTCATTTCAAAGTCCATGTTTTATCTTAAACCTTTTTCATTATTATCATTTTTTTTGAAATGAATATATAAAAAATCTTTGTATCCTAATCATATGTGAAGTCTATTAAATCAAAGTCTTTACAAAATGTTTAAGAGATAATGAAATATTTTTATTTGTTTTAAAACTGTCTTCAAAAAGTAGTTCAATACTAGAAACTTGCTGAAAATTACATGTTTTTAATGTGATATTTGATCCTTAGGATGTTTTGAAGTACATAACAACTCATTTTATGCACAACAGGAATCTGAGGATTTAAATTAAAAACCTTATATAATCCATCACTCTGTCCTCTTGAACCTAGAAGAGTTCCTCCATGCTCTTTTCTTGACAACAACCTAAAATAAAATGAATGCTCTTGTGAACCTGAAATTGTGTTACGCTCTTCATAAGTGGATAAAATCTTAATTGATTAGAGTGCCAACAACATATACACTTTATTTAGTTTTTGGGATAAGTTATAGGATTACCTAGCATCCACCTACTGAGCAATGACCGCTATTAAAATTTTGTTTAGGATATAGTGCATTTATTTCACAGATACTTGGAGAGCCAATATAGATCATTACAAATGTAATTCTATGTGAATACTATTTGGTCTTTTTTTTTTCTATTGAAAACATTATTAAGTTAATAAATCTTCCTTCTAACTTAAACTGCATTAGTTGACTATTCCAGCATTTAAATTTATTTTGATTTTAACTAGTATAATGCTATGATTACATCAAGTGGAATGAAGTCCTCGTTTCCATTGGCCTTTGGAAAAGGTCCAGGTCTTTTATCCTAAAAGTTTCTTTACAATTGTCAAGAGCACGATATCTGTTTTCCAGAGTGAAGGCCAGAAAGGAAATCCATAGGCTAATGTGCACTGTGAGGTGTAGTATAAATCTAGAACTTTTTATCTTGGGCTGTCTACTGATATAACTGGGCCATAGTATTGGGAATATTGAATCTAAGAAGATTTTCATATTGAATGATTATTTTCCCTTAATTTTTTCACAGCCAAAGCCAAATGACAAGAAGTACAGATAGATAGATCATCTAAGATAAACATACTGGAATAAAGTTAAAAAGATAATTCCTTTTCATATCATATATCAGGCTATATTCATTAATTTATTAAAAATATTTTTAAATGGCACCCTGAAGCTAGACAATTATAAATAGCAAAGCAGAAAGGATAGTGAGCAAGACAGAAAGAGGATGTGCCTTCATAAAACATTGAGTTAGGGCAGAAGATTTTTAATATATTTCTGTTTATTGATTTACTACTTACATACTTTTAAGTGGGGTGATATTAGTACATAGAAAGGGACAAAGTAATCTAATTTAACCCACTAACACTCTGAGCAAGTTTATTAACCTCATTATGTGTATACATACATATTTAAAGGAAACTTAAAGAAGGAAAGTTGAATTGACATAGGGTGGTCGTGGGGGTGGTTGTGGTTGCTATTTCTTTGATATCTCACTGGGGCTTACTCATGAACAGAGAAGGTAGGTATTAAAGGACTCTCTCTACAAAACAGCAAAGAGAACCTATTATTACTTTAGCTTAGTTTAGAGAGAAAACGAAGTTCAGTAGTTATTGCTTCTTGCACTCAGTTTAGGCACAAAGGAGAAATATCTAGAAGTTTGTATGAGGTGCTACAAGAAGCTATGTCAAAGTACTTGAATGTGAGCTCTCAGCATCTATCAATACGTACTTTGAGGTAAAAACAGAATTTTACCCAGAACATAATTTAGTGCTGATTGATTTTTTTCAGGGCACCCTTCACATCTTTATTTCTTAAGCTGTAGATCAGTGGGTTTAACATGGGGATGACAATTGTGTAGAAAACAGAGGCCATTTTGTCCGTGCCCATGGAGTAACTGGAGCTGGGTCGGAAATACATAAATAGGAGCGTCCTATGGAATATAGCCACAGCAGTTAAGTGGGAGGCACAGGTTGAGAAGGCCTTGCGTCTCCCCTCTGCTGATTTCATTCTAAGAATGGTAGTTATGATGTAGCTGTAGGAGAGAAGGACAGTGACAATGCTGCTCCCTACAACACAGCCAATGAAAGTGAACATTACTATCTCATTGATAGATGTATCTGAGGAGGAGAGGGCTAGTAAGGGTGGGATGTCACAGAAAAAGTGATTGATTATATTAGAATTGCAGAATGACAATTGGAATGTGCAACAGGTGTGGATTGCTGAATCTACCAAACCCACGATGTAGGCAATGGCCACCAGCTGTGTGCAGATGCTCCTGGACATGGTAATTGTATAAAGAAGTGTATTGCAAATGGCTACGTAGCGATCATATGCCATGACAGACAACATGACACATTCCACATCTGCAAAGGCACTAAAAGAATACATCTGCATTGCACATAAATTATATGAGATCCTCTTTTGCTCAGATAAGAAATCAACCAGCATCTTGGGAGTGACAGTGGAGGAGTAGCAGACATCGCAGAAAGACAGATTGCTCAGGAAATAATACATGGGCGTGTGGAGTCTGGGATCTGTGCTGATCAGCAGGATCATCCCCATGTTGGCAATCACAGTGATGCCATAAACAAGCAGAAAGAGCACAAAGAACCCCAGTTGCACATTCCATCTGTCAGAAAGTCCTACGAATATGAAGTCAGTAAACACAGTGCAGTTCTCAACAGCCATCACTCAGGTCTGGAAGCCCCTGGTTGTGAAATGAGAAACAGAAGTGGGGGTTTAACACCGTCTTACTGTCTTAATAGTTAAACTGTTGGTGCTTTTTCTTTTTCAGTAATTAGAAAAAGAGATAAACAGTGATAAATCTGCTTAAGAGAAAATACTTCTTCTGGGATATATTTAATTTAGTATAAATTGATGAAATATTAATAATAACATTGCTTACATTTGTATAAAATTGTACAGAGTTTGTAGTGAACTTTCATCCAAAATAAATCATGCTCTTGTCACACCTACCTATGATACTTATGGTATTTTCTGCTACCTCTATCTTATATTAAGAATTTGATGTCTTCAGTGTTCTAGGCAATAGTTTTTATAATTATTTGGTCCTGGTAACTCACGTATTTGGACAAGACTGTCTTTGCTTTTAGTTTTGTGGAAATGTTATGATAAAAAAGCAGAGTTAATGAGAGGGGCAGGTAATAAATATATCTCTTTGTTTTTTCCTCCTCATCAATCATTATGGAGCAGGCAAAGCTATTGCAGGTTCCTAGGTATAACATTCCCTAACTGCTTTATTAACCCCTCAGATTCTAACCAGCCTTAGTGAACAAGAGATAGAGATAATCTGTGATACAGGATCTACTGGAGCAGAGAGGGTGGTGGTTGCCAGAGAGATTTGAAAGGTCTCTATGAAGGATATGCTAGAGCGCACAGTCAAGAATATGCCAGGGCCACCACGCTCCCTCTGATAGCTGCTGTGCTCAGGGGAGACTCTAAAAATGTTTGGGACTTAACTGTAGGGATGCTATTATCATAGGTGACAGAGAGGAATTACATATGTATTACTATGTGAGTCCACCAACTCTAATCTACTAGAATCCACATAATCTATAACAAAACTGATCTGTAAGACACATGTAAAAGTTCTCACAGGCCGACAGTCTCATTACTACAGAAAAGTTCATGTCTAAACTATGCTCTCATCCCAAGACCGTTGAAATTATAATATTGCTTTATTGTTTTCACTGATCCCCATTTCACTTGAATATCACTGAATTCTGTCTCCTTTTGGTGGTGTTGGTGTTCTTGGGAGGTGAATGACATTCTATATCCAACTGTCATATTTTACCCAACCAGTTATGTTGTACATAAAATCACACATGACCTCCTTCTTTCTGTGAGAAAACATGGAAAGTGGAGTAGACTGTAGATGAAGACAAAAAGAGGGTATACACATAATGACCTAGTGATCAATATGTAGGTTTCCGAAGCCTTGGTCTAAACTCATTTAAATGTCTGTTCTTGTAGACAAATAATCAAATAATATGTTTTTCTCTAAAAATGAATACATTAAAAAAATACAAAGAGTACAGTTTAAATGATAAAATAATAAAAAGTGTCTGACCACCTCCACAATCCATACTTTCACTTTATTGTAATTCCTGCTATATATGTATATGTGTTTAAATTAAATAAATAAAAATATCTGCATCTACATGGCTTTCCTGTTATCACTGGTGCCTCTAGCATAATACAAAGTAAACAACTGAATACTTATACCCTTCTTCTTCCAGAAAATAGTTGTCTGACCTTGAGGCCTGGACCATTATCATATAAGGGCATGACAGTGCTACCTAAGAAAATCATATTAATAAGTCTCCCAGTTTTAGGGAACAAGAAAAGAATGGAATGTGGGCTGCTAAAAATATCTCTGTTCTAAAAGCAAGGTAGTATTTTAGCAAAATAAAAGATTATTTCACTGAATATTCCATGAAAGTTGTATGCTTTATTAATTTTATAAGTATATCTTAAAAACATATTGTATAAAATAGACTGCTAAAAATTTAAA